>LOJH01004701.1:1974-21608 GCA_001685095.1 Ellobius talpinus | reverse complement strand
GCTCAACTATGTTCACAGCAGCATTATTCGTAATAGCCAGAACCTGGAAACAACTTAGATGCCTATCAACTGAAGAATGGATAAAGGAAATGTGGTACAATGAAGTATTGCTCAGCTGTATTTAAAAAAAGAAAAGAAAAAGAAAAAACAATGACATCAGGTAATTTGAAGGCAAATGGATGGAACTAGAAAAAGAAATCATCCTAAGTGAGGTAACCCAGAAAGACAAACAGAGTATGTACTCATTCATAAGTAGATATTAACTCTAAAGTAAAGGATAACCATGTTACAATCCACAGGCCCAGAGAGGCTAGGTAACAAAGAGGGCCCAAGGGGAGAGGCATAGATCTCCCTGGGAAAGGAAAACAGAAGTGATGTTCTGGGTGGACTGGGTGCAGGTGAGGATGGGAACTTGAGGGTTTGGGCTGGGAAGTGAGTAGAGGAGGAGAGTATTGAAAAAGATGACTGTGAAGGGGGGCCTTTAGGGTCAGGTAAAAACCTGATTCAAGGTACTCCTATGAATCTACAAGGATGACCCCCAGCTAAGACCCCTAGTAATAGTGGATATGTAGACTAAACTGACCATCTCCTATGATCAGATTGACTACCCCAGTTGTCATCAGAGAGCCTTCATCCGGTGACTGATGGAAACAAATGCAGAGACCCACAGCCAAACATTAGGCTGAGCTTGGGGAATGATGCTGACATGAGGGAGGAAGTATTGTACAAACCAGGGAAAGGACATCACAAGAAAATCCACAGTAGCAACTAACCTGGCTCATAGGAACTCACAGAGTGTGAACCAACAACCAGAGAGCCTGCATGGGACCATCCTAAGCCCTCTACATATATGTGACAGTTGTGTAGCTTGGTCTCTTTGTGGGACTCCTAACAGTGGGAGTAAGGCTGTTCCTAATGCTTCGGTTGGCTCTTGGGAACATATTTCCCATATTGGATTGCCTTGTCCAGCCTAAATACAAGGGGAGGAACTTCATCCTGCCTCAACTTGATATGCCATATTTTGTTGACACCTATGGGAGGCCAAGGCAGTGGTTGTGCAAGCCTTTAATCCCAGCACTTGGGAGGCAGAGCTAGGTGAATCTCTGTGAGTTCAAGGCCAGCCTGGTCTATGTAGTGAGTTCCAGGACAGACTCCAAAGCTGCAAAGAAAACCCTGTCTCAAAAAAAACTACTGAAAAGCAATTCACTTTCAAAAAATCAAAAAAGAAAAGAAACAACTGACTGAAGAGGAAGCCCACAGAATGGGAGAGAATCTTGCCAGTTTATACCTCTGATAGAGGTTAATAGGTAGATTGTATAGAGAGCTAAAAAAAAAAGCAACAATTTAAAAAATGACCCATTCAAAAAGTGGGCATTATATCTAAACAGTGTTCTCAAAATAAGAAACAGAAAGAAAGAAAGAAAGAAAGAAAGAAAGAAAGAAAGAAAGAAAGAAGGAAAGATGTTCCTTGTCCCTAGCAATTAGGGAAATACAATTAAAATAACTGAAATTTCATCTTATCCCAGTAGATTGGCAAAGCTGAACAAAACAACCAAGAAGGAATGCTGGAGGGATTTGGAGAAAAGGGAACCTCATTCACTACTGATGCTATCTCAAACTTGTCCAGCCACTCTGCAAATCTGTGTAGATTCCTCACAAAGCTAAAATTCAATCTACCTTATGACTCAGCTATAGCACTCCTTGGCATATGCCTAAAGGACATGACTGCCTACTCTACAGACACTTGCTCATTTGTGCTCGTTACTGCTCTCTCCACGATACTTAGGAAATGGCTCACTCGTGCTCATTGCTGCTCTCTCCACGATAGTTAAGAAATGGAAAAAAAACTAAGTGTTCTTCAAATGACAAAAGGATAACATAAAAGTGATACATGTGCACTATGGCATGTTATTCAAGGTAAGGAAAATTGGAATCATAAAATTAGCAGGTAAATGGCCGGAACTAGAAAAGATAATATTGAGTGAGGTAACCCAGATACAGAAAAATGAACACTCTAAGGTTTCTTTCAACTGTGAATCCTAGCTCCAAATCTGCAGATGTGAGTATATAATTTGAGTAACTACAGAAATCGGGAAAGTGAAAAAGGAACACTGTGGGGGCAAAATGGAGCAACAGACACTGGAAAGGTAGGGTACAAGTGATCTGAGGTGGGAAAAGGGAGAAGCAGGCAGCTTTAATTAGGGAAGGGAAAGGTAGATAATTACAGATGAATGAGGAGGAGAGTAAAATAACATTAGGGATGTCTGAAAAAGTCATAAGGAATCATACTGCTATCTACCTAAAATACTTGTAAATATATATATTTAAATATATATATATACATAATTTAAATGAAAATTTCCCATTTTGGCAGGCAAAGTTCTCTCCATAGACAAAACCCTCAACAGCAGGAATGAGAAATCCTCTTTTGAGTTGTTGGCCAGGGTAATCCTAGATACTGTTCAAACATTATAGACCATTGCTGAGGTCCTTGGTTACCTCCCAGTTGTAGAATGTAACAGCTTATTATTCAACATGTATACTATGAATTTCAGACAGAGTTCCCAGACGACCTGAGCTGAATTTGACTTGAAAAGACTCCATCATGAGAAGGCTCTACCAGAAGGCACCAAGCAAGCTTCCAAAGAAGGAAAATAACAAATAATAATACCAAATATAATGCTATGAATGTCAACAATGTCCACCATGTCACGATGACCTTAAGAATGCAGTAGTGCCACATATACTTTGCAGTGGCCATCAGTTCTCTAAGAGGGAAATTATGGCTCATACTTGAAACCTATTCAACTGCCCTAAGCTAGTGAAGTCATGGATCTTGGAGGAGCACCTACAACCACCTCCTTACTAAGCCACTGTAATACCTAACTAATTCTAAATGCTTATCCTTATACCACACATAAGTATAGCTATGCCTTACCCCTTATCAGAGAAACTTCTCTTTGAAACTGACAGAGACCATGATAGAAAACCACAATCATTCACAGTGCAGTTGTGAAGCCTCGCCTCAACTGATGTATCTACATCACAACTCCTGCCCTTAAGACTCAGGGATACTGAAGAGCGGCTAAAAAGATTTTAAGGGCCAGAGGAACTGTAAGCTTTCTGTGAGAGTATGTCTCTTGGAAATGTCAGACGCTAAACCTATGAAGTTTCACCAACATGGCTGCCTAAACATTATGCGAACAAAGATAATACCAATAAATATGCTAACATGGAAGGAGGCAGCTCACAGGTCTCAGCTCTAGACAAAGAACTACAGGCAACTAAGGAATACTGAGAGCAGGAGAAATTGTCTCTCACAGGTAAGAAGAGCACACCAATTGGTTATCCAATCCCAAATGGTCAGCTCTGAAAACATACATACAAGTAATATAAACACTATATATTTAAGTTTAGGAATATATAAAATTAAAGAAAAAGGCGCCATGAATTCTAGATAGAGCAAGCAGGGACATAAATGGGAGAGGTTGGAGGGAAGAAAGGGAAGAGAGAAATGATGTAATTATATTGTGATTTCAAAAAAGTTCAAGTAAGAATTGTAAGTCTTTAGGAATTAGTTTAACACTATGTCCATCAGAATAACAGAAGTCATTTTTCTCTTAGGGTCTATGATCCACCTAGCCACAGGTTCCTGCTGCTACAAAGGTTCCAGGTATGCATTTGATCTTGCAACAGGACTTAAATACAATCATAAAATTGTTGGCTACTCCCATTACACTCGTGTCACCATTGCATCAGTAGAGATGTCTTGTTGAGACCGTCTTTATTTTAGGTCATAGGGTTCACAGCTGAGTAAGGCCAATGACTCCTTTTAGCCTCCAGCAGCATGCACAGACCTCTCAGCACCAGGCAAACTAGGTACTGAGGACAAAGTTTCTAAGTCAGTAGTAGCTTGATTTCTCTAGGTTCTATACCTAAAGCATGTATTAGCCTTGGCAATGGGATCTTACCATGAAGTTCTGGAAGGTAACCAAGAGCATCAGCAATACCCTGTGATGTTTGGGGTTTGGGGGAACTTACTGGACAACAATTCCAAAAGAAACAATCTATTCCTGGGACTGGGCTTTGCATTTCTTAGCCTCTGGCATCTAGTAGGAATATTTTTGCCCCTTTATAGAAAAACTTCATTTTAACGCTTTTTATGCTATGTATAGGTATATTTTAGGAAGCTTCTATGGTACTTTGGAAAAGTCTTTAATGCTATTTATCACTCCTAGTTTTCCTCTTCTACCCTGTCATCCCTTCGCTGACCCTAATTTATCTCTCACTGTTACACAATTGCAGTTTTACCCTTTCCAGCTGTGCATTCTATCTGCTGGCCTTGAATGGCCCTCTCCTTGGCCCCTTAATAATTTCCAGAACTCTATGGGTATTCCAAATGAAACAGACATATCTAAAGATTCAAAGGTAAATTAGTCTCTGAACCCTTGCCAGGGATGCTTGTATTTTCAGTAGATGATCATCAGCACAAAAACCTACAAACTGGCCAAGGTGCAGAGAACAAAAGACTGCAGAATAGTCAACCCTAAGTGGAACTTTATATATTACTATTCCCTGGCCCTGAGGCTCAGGGATCACTGCAGAAAATGAGGAAAGTGTGTAAAATTCAGAGCCAATGGATAACTCTAAGAAAACAATGTCTTCTGCACACAGGAGCGAAGCTGCATACATGAGCGCAGAGCAGTAACACCATGAAAATAACGGTGTGAGCCATGCCAGGCCAAGTCCCAGAGAGAAGAGTTGACTAGCCAAGGAGCTTTAGGCAATTGTAGCTGCTGGGAGAGTAAAGGGCAGTTTTGTCTAAGAGTGTAGCACCTGATGATCGGATAACACTCCAATGGACCGTCGGGTCGTGTAGTCAGGCATATTGAGCAGCACAAGTTGCCCTTGGTTGGGGAAAACAAGGACACAAAGTTTGGGTGGGTGGGAAGAGTTGGGGGACAGAACGTGAATATTATTATGAGAAATTCTTGAAGAATTAAATAAAAATATAAAAGAATTTAAGTGCTGATTAAAATTAAAAACCATTAAGTAAATTAGTGTTTTAATTTTGAATTATCTCTCAAATACTTTTCTAAATTATACTAAATGAGTAGTTTAATAAAATACAAAAAGCTCACATAAAATTTAAGAATTACTAGTGAGGTATAAAAGCTTTAACAATCTCTGCCATAAAATGTGTACTAACTGGATAATAGCAGCTCACTTTAGGACAGTGCCTCTGAATGTTAAGCTTTTCAGTGGAGCCCCGATTGAGTTTTACACTTCAATATACATTTCACAGAGAAATACTTCACTACTCTTTGACTAAAGAAAAATCAATATTTTGCAACTGGGTTGCTATTTTTATATTCCCAATATCATACGAATGTGTAGTAAAAAACTAAAAATAGCAATCCATTCATATTAGCAAAGATTCTATTGAGAACATCAGGAAAGGAAAGTACAGAGATGAACAATTTGCAGGATTTCTTATCTTTATGTAATACGATTTATAGGAAACATAGATTTATTTTTATTAAGTATTTGCTGAATTTTACTAAAGTATAATTTTATTCAATATTTTATTAACTGTAATGGATGCATAAAATATTTGCTTATCAAATGTATGTTGTTTACTTTATATGCTCTCTATAAAATATCTGGGCATACATGTCCACTTTTTCTCTACTGAATTAGAGGTATTGAGGGAAGAGAAGGAGGTAGTTATGTAGAAGAATTACTCCAGTTTTTTCCTGTGATACTTGATGGTTTATAAAGTAGTGTGTTAGTAACAGGACGTCAAATGGATTTCCTACTAGAAATATATCCGTCTCCCTTCCTGTAATATACCCTAGGATTGAAGCGTAGAGGAGGAAAAAATGAAGGCATTGCAGACCTCAGTATACAACCTAAGTGGTGCGAATGCAGCAAAGGTTGGTTACAAAATTACTGCTGAAGTGGAGTGGTGGTGATGGTGGTACACGCCTTTAATCCCAGCACTCAGGGATCTAAGTGAGTTCAAGAGATTCTGTAGACCACCTTGGTCTACAGAATGAGTTCCAGGACAGTCAGAGATACACAGAGAAACCCTATCTCAAAATAATAAAAAATTACTGTGGATCACCAGAGCCAAACAGAAGGAGATGAAATGGGGATAGTTTATCAGAACTAATCAATGAAAAAGTTAAGGATTTAAATCAAAACTATAATAGAGACTCAGATAGCATATGAGCAATGAAGAAAGAATTTTGTTCCAAAACTATTGTTACAAAAGGAAGTACTTGATCAAATGAAATTGTTATCAGAGACTTACAAAAATAGGAAAGTCAGTCAACACACAGCTATTAAAATATGTGTTGATGTATAAGAGTACATACGTAATACTTTTACACATAGGGATAAGAGAGATCATAGAGAGATGACTGAGTGATTTCCAAATGTCAGGAGGAGAAAGAAAAATAAGTTAAAATTCCCTTGATTAGGTTAAGTTCCATGGTCCCACTGAAACATCCTTAAAACAGAACAGCAATAGATATTAGTAGAGTTAAATTATTTTAAAATTTTATACATGCATACAATAAATTATGAAAATATCTACCCTCCATCCTCTCCTTTCAACTTCTATATCTTCTTTACTTTCCTCTGTCCAAACTCCCTCTCTCTAGACATCTGTCTCCAAACTTTCTCTCCGAACTCCAAAAGGATGATTCTCCCTCCCCTAAAAGCTACAACTGTTAACAGCTCCTCATTAATGTGTAGGATCTGGAGAACACCTTTCCCACTTATGATTGGATTTTGAACCTTAGAAAATAATTTACTTCTGCCACTTTGATAGACCAATGCAATTACTGAACTGTATTCTAAATCTCATCAATTTACCCACAGATAAGTGTAGCTATTCACCCCTCATCAAAAAAGTCTCTCTTTACAGCAAGTGGAGACTATCACAGAAAGTCACAACTGGATACAATGCAAAGATCAAAAGATTGTTGAGAATGCAGCTCCAATGGATACATCTACATCACAGTTCCTGTATCTATGGCTCAGCACCACCACAGAAGTGGGAGGGCAAAAGGGCCGTGAGACAGGAAGTTTGCTGTCAAACAGTCTCTCCTAGAAATGGCTGCATAAACAAGTCCATAACGATGACAATACCAATGGACACGTTAATGCGGAAGTGGTAAAATTTCACAGGGACCCACCCACAGACAAAGAACTATAGGAAACTAATGACTTCTTAGAGAAGGAGAATTAGCCTCTCCCAGGTATGAGCCACCTTACTGATTGCCCAATACAAGGTGGTCATTCATGAAACTATATATATATCAAAAAAAAGTGACTGAGCAGTGTGTGTGTGTGTGTGTGTGTGTGTGTGTGTGTAACCAAAGAAAAAGAAACTATCAACTCCAGAGTGGTGGGGACATGGGAGGCATTAGAAGGGTAAATGAAGAGGGGCCAGAGGTAGGAAAGGGAGAAGGTAAGTGATATAATTCTATTTCCATTAAAAATATTTTTTAAAAATTGTAACCATCTTCTCAGTATGATATGGCTATGCAGCAGTTTTGGTAATCTGAGTAAGCCCTACACAAGATTGAGACATACATTATTAATTATGATTTCTATATTGCTATGATAAAGCACCATGTTCAAAAGCAACTTGGGGAGGAGAGAATTGAATTAGTCTTACACTTCAGGTAACAGTATATCTCTGAGGGAAGTCAGGGCACAGATGTATGTAGGGCAGTAACCTATAGACAGGAACTGAAGCAGAAGAGATGTAGGACTGCTGTTTACTGACTTGTTCCCCTCAGCTTGAGAGAGAGAATTAGCCTCTCCTAGGGATGAGCCCCCTCGGTTGTCCAAGAAAAAGTGGTCAGTCCTAAAATCACACTCACAAGCTATGTTAAACAGACTCAGCAGGTTGCATTTATATAGTTGTGTATTTATTTTTACATGTAATAATAATAATAATAATAATAAGAGGCCATGAATTGGAAGGGACATGGGAAGTGTTGAGGAGACAGGACATGGGAGGAGCTGGAGAGAAGAGGTCTTCAGGAGATCCTGGCAGTCCTAGTAGTCTGCACTCATGAGACAACTGACAGTTCACATAGCAGCAGCCTGACTCCAACCTTTATCAGTGAAATCGCCAGGGATTTTAGTTTATTATTTTTTTTGCCTTCACATTCTCTAGCTATACGATACACTCTGTCACCTCTTGTTTTCCTAGAACTAAGTCATCTCCTAGAGGTAAGCAGTTCCTGCTCAGGTTGTCCTAACCCAAGGACCTATTCCTGTAGCTTTAATATTCTGCAGGTCCTTGATTTACAAGATGTCTCCCTCCAGGTGTCCGTACTGTCTGAATTGCTTTTCCTGGAGCCATTCCAGCACAGCAACCCAGCTTTCACATTTTATAAGTTTCCTAAGCTACCACTTTTATTTTCTAGAATTATTTTAGCTACCTCTTTCTCAAATGCTCTGTCTCAATGACTCAGAGTAACTACCAAGCATAAGTCCATGATAACTCAATATGTCCCCTGCTCCAGCCTTACTGCCATGTGCAGCCAAGCTCTCATAACAAACGTACCCACATTGACCCAACTTATTGTCACTCATCCAAGGCCTCATGATTTGAAAACACCCAGAGTTTTCTCTGCCACCATGCACATGTCTAAAAATGGCCTTTCAATTTTTAGCACTGGTGTTGTCTTCCACCACTGATATCTAGCCAGTAGACACAGCTGTAGAGATTAGGACCCCAATAGTTCTGAAAGCCACTGCACACCTTCTACAGCTCTTGTATCCTGGACTACCAATATAGTATCTTCATTCAGACATGGAACTACTGTATGATCCCAGACATCATTCATTGTGGCACTGCATCTAGTGCCAAAATGTACCCGGCCTTCCACTATCCCAAACAGACTTTATATAAGCCAGTCTACAAATTCTGGATAGGGAAAATGTTTCTTAAAAGGCATATTTTTCAAGATTATAAAGATCTCAAAAAAATCTTTGTGAAACACACCATCAAAGGAATGCAATAAACTATAAATACCTCCAAATGGAAATCCATAAATTGTTTGACAAAGAATCCAAAATAATTCTTTGGAAGAAGTCAAGTGAATGAAGAGAACAAGTATAAACAGTCAACAAAATCAGAAGACAGTACAAAATCAAAAGGAAAAGTCGAAGACATTAACAAACACCAAAAATAGAGAACCAAATAAAGTATTTGAAGCCAGAGACTGTGTTTACTGAACTAAAATTTTAGAAGGAAAACAACATCAAGCAGAAAAGGAATAAATTAATTCAAAATATCACCTGAAACTACCCAGATGAGAAAATGGAAAAAGGGGGGATAAATAAATGATTAAAGGATCCATAGGACACAATAGAGAAATCTAATATTTGTAAAACTCAAGTTCCAGAACAGAGAGAGGGAGGATGGGGGGAGGGACAGATGGAGAGAAAGAGGGGGTGGGGAGAGGGAGAGCACATTTAAAGAAATGGTGGTTGGAAACTACCTATATCTGGGTATAAAATACAAATATTTAGGTTCAAGAGGCTTAGTGATCTCTAGTATAATAAAAAAAGTAGAGTTCACCAAAAGATTGCACAAAACTCAAAGATTTCTAAAAGCAGAAAAACAAAAGAACATTACACGGAAGGAAGCTTTGATAAAGATCAAAAGATTTCTCAGATTCCATGTCTTAAGCCTGGATCAGGCATGGGAACAGCACCTAGCATGACACAGATGAGCACAGAACTGAGGCAAAAACTTCTTTGAGGATTAGATGGAAACATCAAACTGATTTTTCTGTACATATCAATGGCACATAATACTGTATTGATCCCACACTGACATTTCACAGAGTTGAAATTGGCCCTGCTGTATTTAACATGGAGAGCAAAAAGTCAACATGCACCAATATTGTTGTTTGTTCCCTTTGCCATGGCTGGAGGTCATGGTTTTTTTAGACTAGATGTTGTTGTTCAGAAGTCAACAAACATGTCCATAACCTGCTACACACTTGGTGTTTTGGCGGGGGGGCGATGTGGGTCTTTGAAACAATTCAACTGGAAAATATAGCAAAGTAATATTCAGTTCTTAATATATAGCCTAGGTTGGTCTTGAATCATTATCTTCCTGTGTCTCCTAAGCAAGGTAGAAATATGATCAGAACCAGAGCCTGCAGGAGAATATAGGCACATCATCCAAACCGTGAGCCAGGCATCAGGAAGGACAGCTCAGAGGAGGTCCACTACTGTACAATGGAATACTGAAAGACCACCCCTGAAAGGTGACTAGTATTGTGACCCAATCCATGAAGGAATGTCCAGGAACAAGACCAACATCAGTGATCTGGGCTCACAATGGACTATAAAAGGGCACTACTGGCATCTGGTAGCCTAGAATGGAGCACTGTATGTGGAGACCAGAGGAGTGGAACAGGGTAGACTATCCAGACTCTGCATTTCCATCTAGCCTTGTCTCCTTCACATTTATTGCTCTTTTAATAAATACCCAACGGCAATTTAGCACGCCAGCTTGGTTCTCCCTTCCCCCTCTCCTTTTCCCCATTCTCCCTCTTCCTGTCTCCCTCTTCTTATATCTCTCTCCTTCTCTTTCCCCATTTCCCCTCTTCCTACCTCCATTTCCTCCCTCCCACGCTCACATTTTGTGTCCTTTTCCTGTTTCCTCTCTTTCTCTTCTTACTCCCCCCATTTTTCTATTTAATAGGTTTTTACAAAATACAGAGTGTCTATGAGGCTGTGAGTTTTCTGGCTCAGACTCCTGAGAACTGGGAAAGTTTGAATACTGCATTCCTTTACTCTAATCTTTTCATTCTACCTTCCACCCAAACTGCCTCATCTCCTTTGTCCCTACTGATGCCCTTTCTTTTGACGTTCCCCTTCTTCACATTTGACCTATCAACCCAATAGTCACTTGTCTCACTTTCATTTTTCCTATCCACTCATGACCACAGTAATCGATATCTTGTGGCATGAGGTACTATCAGAGTTCCCTTACTTCCTAAAATAGTTATTATTTAAAGGGTACTTTAAATATATTAAATATATTTTAAATAATAGCTATCTGACTATTACTGTATGTTCAGAGTGGTACAAGAAGAGGACATTACATTTCTAAATATATATAGATTGTCTTAGCTATGGTTTCTATTGGTGTGATAAACAGCATGACCAAAAGCAACTTGGAGAGAAAAGGGTTTATTTCCTCTTACAACATTCCTCCAATACCGAGAGTCATGTAAGGAACTCAATGCAGGAACCTGGAGGCAAGAGCTGAAGCAGAAACCACAGAGCAAAGCTGATAAAAAAGGTGGCTGGACCAGTTTTCAATCCCACCAACAATGATTGAGGGTTTTCTTTTCCCCACATCTCCTTCAGCATTTATTGTCAGGTGCTTTTTGCTGATCTTTGTCATTCTGACTGGGGTAAGATAAAAATCTTAGAGTTGTTTTGACTTGCATTTCCCTAACTGCTAGGGGAAATTAACACTTTTGAGATATCTATTAGACATTTTATTTCTTCTTTTGAAAATTCTCTGTTCAGGTCCCAGGCTCATTTACGGAATGAGTCATATTTTGTTTTGTTTTGATTTTTTAATTTTGAGTTCTTTATATATTGTGAACATTAATCCTCTATCTGCTGTATAACTGACAACCTATTAATACAATACATAAGTAGTTTAAAGGAAATCTTTAAGGGAACTTTTCTTTGCAACAGATGTAGACCATGACAGAAAATGTAGAGTTGTGGAGTTCATTCTTAAGACATATATCTATAATACAACTCCCATGCTTGAAGCTCACTGATCCTTGCAGAACCAGGGGCAAAAAGACTGTAAAAGCCAGAGGATCAGGGAGTTTGCTGTAAGATTTTATTTCCCAGGAATGTCAGAAACCACACCCATAATGTCTCAGCAACATGACAGCCTAAATAAGAGCTGAATATGGACAACAATAACAAAGCTAATGTAGAAAGCTCATGAAGTCTCAATCTCACACAAAGAGTCACAGGAAACTAGGGAATTCTGAGAGCTGAAGAAATAATCTTTCCCAGGTAAAACCACACCATATCAAATGGCTAGTAATGAAAGCATACATATAAGAAAAATACAGACTAACTGGTTATATTTATGTATACAAACATACATATATATAATATAAATATAAATATATGTAATATAAATAAATAAGCAAATTATATATATATATAAACAATTAATGAAAAAGGGGCCATAGATTTGAAAGAGAGTAAAAAAGAGTTATATGTGAGGGGTTGGAAGGAGGAAAAAAGGGGCAAAGTAATTATACTATAAATAAATCAGGTAATTATATTATAAACTCAAAAAATTAAAAATAAATGCTACCAGCTATTTTAACAACCTGAGTCAAACAATGCAACAGCTATTATTTCTGATGTGTGCATGCAGGTAAAAACCAGTCACAGGAGAAGCCAGAACCTATACTAATGTGTTCTTCTGTTTGGGGGATTATTTCTCTAACCACCTGGAGTCCCAATAGGCTCTGTTCAACTATTCAGGGTGTGTTAGAGCCTTGAGATTCTGGCAGGAAGAATTGGGAATTAATTAAAATCCACCTCCTCTGTGCTTGTACCCATAATAATAACAGCATGGATATGTCCCAATTGTGTCAGCACATCCTAGAAAAGCACAATGCTTTTGATCAGACTGGTTTCTCCTGTTAATACTGCAAAAACAATCTTTGACACAATTTGAGACTTCAATCTCTTGAACCTGTGAAAATATTCCTTTTCTTTTTACTGAGAAAAAAACTGTTATGTTCTTTCATTTTCTATCATCCTTAAAGTCTGGTGTCAATAATGGCAGCATGCTGCCTCTGGACTAAGCATGTAGATCAATTCTGAACATATAAGAAAGGGGTGATGCAGGGTGCCAGGGAAGTCCTGAGTGAAGGTATGTATTGTTTGACAGGTGCATGGCCATGTCAAGGACCCCAAGGCCTCATACCCATGGCAGTGACAAAGCCTTCCCCAGGTGATGACAATGCCATCCTCTGGTCCAAGTGTGAATGTTAACAGTGTGTGCAGAAAAGTCCCCTGTAGTTTTCTCTTCCTGGATATTTACAGCCTGAAGATAGCTCTCCTATAGAGACTGCTCCTACTGAGATCAGCTAAACCTGTCTCTTTTTCAGCTGTATACCTAAGCTCTTCCTCCTTGTCCAGCTTTATGTAATAACCTCACCTCCCTGTTCAACCATATATAACAAACCAAGCTTCAGGGCACTGTGTTTTCTCCATGAGAGAGCCCAGACAACCTTATCCCAGCTTTTCTGTGTTTCTGTATCTGTGTGTCTGTCTTTTCTTCATTCCCTTGCCACTCTAGTTAGGTCATTATCTGGATTTGTGCAGACTGCCACAATCTATATCTTGGACTCACCCTAGGTCTCCATCAAAACAATGAATAAAAATATAGATGTGAGTATATAACTTGGAGTAACTTCAGACATTAGGAAAGTAAAAACGGGCCATGGGAGGTGGATCAGGGAACACTAATCAGGAGAATAATAGAACACGGTTGCTATAAAGGGGGAAAAGGGCAAAGTGACTAGGGAAAACATACCCAGGGTGACAGGAAACCCTCACAGAGGGAGAGAGAAAGAGGAAGCATAAATAACACTAAATATATTTGAAAAAGCCAAAGGGCATTTTGTTATTTTATAGCTACTCAAAATTTCATGTGATAGATACATAAGTTTATGTGTGTATACATATACTATATATAACGAATATACAGATATTTTAATTAAAGATGTCAGTTGAAGTGACAATGCTTTCTTCCCAAATACATACACTAACAACCCCCCCCTCAATGCTAGGCATGGGAAATGTCCTATTGAGATGCAGATTAGGAAGACAGAGACTCCTAAAACAATATAGGCTACTGTCATTGCCCTTGGTGTCATTCACAAAAAAGTAAGACCCTACTGCAGAAAATACCACAAACTCTGGACACAGGATTGGGTGGAAGGGATCTGGATCTGACATAGAATCATCATCACTGAGGACTAGCAGAAAGCTATAATTGTAAAATATTCAGAGATAGCTGACCATGGGGAGCTATGGTGTTTGTACGCTTGGTACCCAGTTGGTGGAACTGTTTGGGACAGATTGGGAGGAGTAACTTTTTTGGAGGAGTTGTGTCACTGGGGACAGGCTTTTAGGTTTCAAAAGACTCACAACATCCCCACCCCATGTGTGTGTGTGTGTGTGTGTGTGTGTGTGTTGTCCTACTTGCAGGTCAAGAAGTAAGCTCTTATCTGTTCTTCCACTCTGCCATTATGCACTCTAACCTTATAAAACCATAAGCCCAAATTAAACACTTTCTTTCATAAGTTGCCTTGGGCATGGTGTTTTATCTCAGCAACAAAAAATTAAGTAGGACAGGTGTTCACTCCCAGTTAACGTATTCACAGCACAGCTCCTACGTTTAAAGTTCAAGGAACAGCATGGGGGTGGCAAAACATTGTAAGATCAAGGGAACTAGAATATCTGCTGCCATAAAGTCTCTTCCAAAAAAGAAAAAGAAGAAAGAAAAAAGGAAGGAAAGAAGAAAAAAAGGGAGAAAAGGAGGGAGAGAGGGAGAGATATGAAGTGGGGAGTGTGTGGGGAGAAGAAGGGATGGATCTGTAAGGAGCTAGGGAGAAGAGTTGTGGATGAATATGATCAAGATACAGTGCATGAAATTCTCTAAGAATTAATAAAAGCATTGTATTAATAAAATGTAAAGAAAATGAATATATCACATATATACATAATAAAAATGTCTTCAGTCATAAAGAAAAAAATTATGTCATTTTCAGGAAAATTGACGCAAATAGTTCCAGAAAGGATTTTTCTTTATTTTTGGTCCTACATTTTATACAGATTACTAAAGTCAGGTGTGTGTGTGTGTGTGTGTGTGTGTGTGATATAAAAGTAAAAGGGAAGCTGCCTAGGGAAACAAAGGAGACTGATGGGAGGGAGATGGTTGAGAGAGAAGATAGAGAATATGGGGATATGGTCAACCTATGTCACGTACTTGTACAAAAATGTTCTTCAGTAATATAGCACCATGTAAATGATTATACAAAATGAAAACATTTCAAGTTTTAAAACAGAAAATAAAAACCAGATTTCTCAGCAGGTACTTGGCGGAGATGATGAGCTGATAAATTTTGGAAGTAGATAACTTACTTTCATCTCCTTGTCACAGCTGGAATTCATTTGCCTCAAGATAAAGGGTCCTTTGAGTCTTATAACTTATTTAAATGAGACTCTTATTGTTGAGTTCTGGAGTTGGTGCTGTGATTAGCTAAAACCAAGAAATTACTGGTACAATAAATGGATTTTGCATATTAATAATGGTTTTAGGAGGCCAAGGAAAGGATACTATGATTTGAATGCATGCTCTAAATTTTATGTTGAAATTTAATTGGCATTGCAATAGTATTAAGAAGGTCATTGAATTGTATAGTCTTTGGGTCTGGTTAATTATAGTGTGTGATTTTTTTAATTGCTACTTTTTAAGTAATAAATTTTAAAATAAAAAAATAAATATGAAATAAAGAAGAGGGATATTTAAGATCTACCATCTCCCCTCATTACCCCCCAAAATGCTAGTAGAGCAAAAGTGGGTTGGTTATGTAGCTGTAAGCTCTACATCCAATGGTTAATTTGACTCATTCTTTTCTGTCTTGTATGTGCTCCTATGTCCTTAGCCATACTATGATATAACATGAAGATTCCTGCCGTACTTTGTGGTAGGACTATGCTTTGGGACTTTCTAGCTTCCATACCTCTAAGAAACAGATATCTTTGCTGTATAGGTTATCACGCTATAGCAATATAAAATGGACTAAGATACTAAATAGTATGCTGTTGAATAACCATTTGGTAAAAGAAGAAATGAAAAAGTAACTTACCAAAAAAACAGCCTCAGGAAAAATAAAAACGAAAACACAGCATCAAAGAAAAACATTTTGTTCACACAAAATGTAGAATATCATTCTCACAAAAAATAACACAATTATAAAATCCCTACTGAAACATGATAGATTGTGAATAGGCAACCAAAACAATACTAAGAAGGAAAAACCAGACAGAGCATATAGGAGCCATAGGGGTGACAATGAGAGAGAGTAGCAAATTAGAACGAAGTATAATAACACATAGATAGGTACAAAAATACCATAATGAAATTCTTTGCTTTGTATGTTAACCCAAAATATTAATTTAAAAATTCTTTAAAAATTCTTCAAAACCATGAGATACCACTTTCTACTTAATGAAATTGATGATCATTTTGAATTAATAATATCAAATGTTAATCATTATATAGGACACCTGAAACAAAATATCAGTAGTGGAAATGTAAAATAGAATAACATTGGAAATGTTTTAGATTTATAAAATTACAGATATTACATGCAACCTAGCTATTCTAATCCTAGTTATTTTTCAAAGACAAAATAAAAATTTATGTTTTCACCAAGCCTCATGCTAAAATATTCACAGGAGCTTTGTTTATAATTATTTATAACTGGGAGTAACCAATATATTCACTAACTGGTGAATAGGTAAAAAAGATCAACTACTGGTAGAATTATCACATCATGAATGGCATTGTGTGAAAAGAAAAAGGGCATGTACAAAAGATCCTATCGCTTTATTTCATTTATATAACATTCTAGAAGAAGCAGTAATGTGATAATGAAAAGCATATCAATGTTTGAAGAAACCTGGGGTTAAAACATAAAAGAAATATAAGAACTTTTATGTAGAAATGAAAATATTCTAACTTTTTTTCAAGACAGGGTTTCTCTATGTAACAGCCCTGGCTGTCCTGGAACTTGCTTTGTAGAACAGGATGGCCTTGAACTCACAGAGAACTGCCTGCCTCTGCCTCCCAAGTCCTGGGATTAAAAGGATGCACCACCATTTCTTGATTAGAATGGTAGTTACATAACTACTTGCAATTACTAAAAAAATCATTGCCATATATAATTCATATTAGGGAATCTTATATGTAAGTTATACCCAATACATTCTAAATAATAAAATAAAGATAAATACATTCTAGAACAATGTGACTTTCGAAGGCAAAACAATATTTCAAATGGATAGTATATCATTATCAAGTATTTATCTCAGTTTTATAACATTCATTTATCATATGAAAACTATTCAATTCAAATTAATAAAATATTAACATTAACATATTAAAGTATAAAAGAAAGTCTTATTATCCCCTAGGGGACATAGGACAAATGCAGGAAGACATGTACAGGTTGTTATAACTAGTAGACAGGAAAACGATACTTGGCATCTAGCAGACAGATCCAAAGGATGCTGATAACACACATTACAATGCAAAGGGAAACCTCTGGTTGAAGACATTGATCTATGTTCTGCTTTCCTAACGTGTGATTATTATCTATGTGTTGCCATAAATGACCTATATTTAGTCTGCTCTTATGTAATACCTAAGAGCAAAATGTCCCATATGATGTTTTTGTTGTTCTGACTTCACTCCAGCACACACAGCACTGAATGCACTCAACAATTTTGTGCCTGAGCATTCTAGATCTCTTATAGTGACTCTCAGCTATAATTTTTGGAATGGAACTACTAGGTCATGCTCATGTTGAATATTTATAAAACTACTCAGGTACTATCTGAAATGGCTGAACTAGTCAATATACTGTGCAGAAAGAGTTACCGCATCAGGTCTCAGAGTCCTATATGTGGAAAGGTCTCCTTGAAAAGTTTGCCCTTTGCAAGCATCATAGAACTTGACTACCAACAAGGATCCTTACCATGCCCTGGCCACAACAGCTCATTGTGTCAGACAGAAGAAGCAATGTGGTTTATATAATATATTTGCTTTAATTCCAAAAATCTGAAATTTTGGCAATCCTATACAAAGGGTACCTGTATAATCAATCCCCCATGAAATCTTGGACACAGAATCTTTAGTTTCATAGAGACATTTCATACAACTCTTAGAACCTTTAGCCAGGTGTTCTCATTTTTTCTTTTCTTGGTTGTTTTAGCTGTTTCATTATAACAAAGCATAGTCATGGATAAGCTATGTACTATGTTATTTCAGATTTCTTAGCAAGTCACTGAATATAAGAGTTGTCTAGAAGACCCCTTTAGCACACATTCCCATAAACAAAGCAGACACCCCCCAGGAACTTATTCTATATAGCCTGAATTTTGATACACATGTATATATTATCTCTTGAAAAAAATACTTTATAGGGCAGAAAAGATGGCTCAGCAATACAGAGCACTGGCTGGTCTTCCAGAGGACCAGGGTTCAATTCCTAGCACCCACAGGTTGGCTCACAACCATCAGTAGCAAAAGTACTACATACACATACACATGATGCAGAGATACACATGCAGGTAAAATATCTATGTAGATAAAATAATAAAATAATTTAAAATACCTTATCAAAAATCAAATTGTTTATGAAAGATACACAGAAGAGAGAAACACAAAGGTATCACTGTAAATTTTTTTCACCTTCTATATGAAGATACAGAGCTAAAGTTACCCAGTAAGCTCAGGCACAGGTACCAAATTGTCACTAGTTTGCTTACTTTAAACTCATGGCTCCTTTTGTTACACTTGCCACTTCTCATACTCTAGTTCTGACTTTTCATTACTTTTCAGGAACTACTTTCTAGAGAACTAGGCCTTATCTTATTTTTCAAATTATGCAGTGAATATATTGAATTCTGCCCACAAATATTGGCTCTCAAAGAAGCTGAACCCAACAGGAAAAGAAAAGAGAAGTTAGAAAAAAATCCTCTTGGTAACTTCCTAAAAGTTTGGGAGAGAAGAGAGTATAATAGCAAAGAAAAATAATCCTAAACAAGTTATAAATCTTCTAACCTTGTTAAAGATGAAGGGTCAAAATCAGTCATGTAAAAACTCATCCCCCACTCCAGAGCTAACTAGAACTAACTAGAACTAACTAGAACCAGAAATCTCACATACACTTCTATTGTTCCCTAACATTGATTTTAAAATCAAGAAAATAAGATGCTTACGTGCTCAAGGAAGCAAGGTCCTATCTCGCTGAGGTGGGGGTCATCATTGTTGTACTGCTTCTCCAGGTCTCTTACAAAGCCCATCTGAAATCTGTAGATGTCTTCAATGTTCCCAAAGATGACTTTCAGCTGCTCATCACTGAACATGTCTCTTCTCTTTCGGCACTGCTTTAGGTAGCCCTGTAGACAAAGGAAAAGCTCAGGGTGTGGATGTCCCCCCTACTGGTTCCTAAGCACATGGAGAATCATTTTCATTCCAGGAAGCAGGCAAGTAATACTTATTTCCAATTTTCATACAGGGGAATGGAGCTCTAGTGAAAGGAATTATTAAATTAGTAACTCTTCAGAGTATGATTACACTGGAATGCTTGTTTTCCCTCTGTTTCGGATGAGAAAAAAAGACAAAGGGCCATTTTCCAGAACCTAGATCATACTTAGTATTAATTGTATTAAGAATATTAGGGGAAGATGGAGATGAATTTCAGTGGCAGAACATTTGCTGAGAATACTCAAGACCT
>LOJH01004700.1:3441-29714 GCA_001685095.1 Ellobius talpinus | reverse complement strand
CTCTCTCTCTCTCTCTCTCTCTCTCTCTCTCTCTCTCTCTCTCTCTCAGTGTAACACCGAACTACAGCTTACAACAACACTTCTGGCCACAGAGGACCAAAGGAACATTCATTGCAATGTTTGATGTGTCCTCTTATCGCCTTGTGGTCCTTCCTTACTTGGAAGATCCATCTTCTCAACAACATTTGTTGTTCATTTGTCTTCACAGCTGTCTTCACAAACATATCCCTCTCCTTCCTGGTTCTTAGCTATCTTTGCCTGCCACTTCTCCCTCTTCTCTCTCTCTCTCTCTCTCTCTCTTTCTCTCTCTCTCTGTCTCTCTTTTGTTTTGGACTTAAGTTTTTTCTTTTGTTTTGTTGTCTTAGTTTCTGAGTCTGAGACAAAGTCTCGCTACATAGACCAGGCTGGCTTCAAACTTGGGACTCGTCTGTCCCAGTCCCTTGAATCCTGGGATTATAAGCGTGAGGCTTCACATCTGGCTTTGGACATGAACGTTTGTCCACTGAAATAGAAATGAGTCCATTTATTGCTAGCAAGACCGCATCGTAATGATAAAAGCAAAAACTCAAACCCCATCCTTCAAAGCTGTGATCGCTCCTGCATAAAGTCAGTGCCAAGTGTAGAAATACGTTTATGAAGAAATGATTAAACTTGCAAGTTGTGCAAATAAAACTAAAGAAAAACAAAACTGTGTTTTCCGCAGTGACGCAATCTGAGGGAATCACTGATGCTGGCTAGTCGTTCAAACATTTAGAGGTCTAAGATGACAGGAAAGTTGGGCATCTCGTCTCCTTCTGTTAACCTTTCTTTCTCATCAGAGAGCTGGGATGTAGCCTTAAGAGCAACTCTGATTCTATATCTCCAAGAGTGGCAGGCCACTGGTGGGGAGGGTAGTTTGATGAGGTAACCAACTGCCTTCTGCTTGGATCTGAGGTCCACACCCACTGGCGGGAACAAATGCCTGAATCTGTAACCCTGGTGAAGAGCCCAGGGGTAGTGAGGTCAAATGCCTTAGGTGGGTTAACTACTTTTATTGTTTTGCTACATAGTCAGGTTGTCAAAATGCCATTCAAAGCCTTTTTTGTCCATCCATCAGTGGTGGTGCCTACCTTTAATCCCAGCACTCAGGAGGCAGAAGCAGATGGATCTTTTTGAATTCGAGGCCAGCCTGGTTTCCAGAAGAGGCAGAGCTACACAGAGAAACTCTGTCTTGAAAAGCTAAAAAAAAAGGACTTATTTTTATACCCATAGTTTAATGTCATGCTTAGCCTTTATCAGAGAAGCTTCTTGCTGTAGCAGGGGCAGTTAATGCAGAAACTCATTATCTGGCCAATGTGTTGAAAATAAGTGATAGTGAGTGTTCTGTTCTAAATGGCCCAGCTATTGTTCCCTTCAAGGCTCAGCAAATGTCTTCTTCACTGTTTTATGATTTTAAAAAGATATTAAAACCAAGGCAACTCCTATAAAAGAAGGCATTTAACCAGGAACTTGCTTAAATTTTTGAAGGTTTAGCCCATTATCATCCTGGCAGAGAGCATGGCAGCATGCAGGAAGGTGCTGGAGCAGTAGTTGAGAGCTTTATACCCTGATCTGCAGGAAAAGAGAGAGAGAGAGAGAGAGAGAGAGAGAGAGAGAGAGAGAGAGAGAACAAGCACCTAGGCCTGGTGTAGGCATTGAAACTTCAAAGCCCACCCACCCCCAGTGACGCATTTCCTCCAATAAGGACACACCTCCTAATCCTTCTAATCCTTTCATACAATTCGATCCTGAGGTGTCTAAGCATTCAAACATTGGATGGTAACTGTCTATTGAATAGTAACAAGCCTATGGTAACCACAACAGGTCTATCATGGAAAAGAGAGCAGAGAGGATACAAAAGTGAGACAAGGGGGAGGTGGGTAGCAACGAGATACCTTCTGGACATGACGTCACCATGTCACCATTGTACTCATGACTTCACTCCGGCAGTGGCCATCTTCACAAGACCTGCATGAGATTGGGCCATGTCAACACTTAATCATAGAGGGGGACCTTGTGGACATATAATCTGGGGTTCTAAACTGGTACTTTTTGAGAGATGTTGATGTCATAGAAAGGAGTAGATGAGGGAATTATTTGTATCAAAATTAGATATGCATATATACCCGTGAATAATTTATTCTCATGGTCATATATTACTGTTTTTTTTCTTTAAGCATTGTGACTTGAGTGTGTTGTGTTTCTTTTTTCTTCCCTATAGAAATGTTCCTGAATCTTACCCACCAAATTGGCTCATAGGCCAAGGAAGAAACTCTTCATGAGGTTTTATAGCAAGTACTCAACTATGATTAAACATAAGTAGTAAAGATGTGACCTTGGGATGAAGATAAACTTAGTGCTGACCATGGATTTCAGAACTGATAATTGACATTGCTGGCCAATGATTTGGATGTGAACTCAAGGCATCTGCTAGCCATTGTCCCCTGGATTCTCCTGCACAGCCTAGTTAGGATACCACCAGAAATGACCTTCTATGTCAGAAAATTTGCTGGCATTGTTAGAAGTTCTTGTGTGACCAGACGACTCTTTTCAACAGAAGGTTTCTTTTCTTCTTTCATTTTTTGGGCTAAAAGAATAAGTTTGAGCCCAGTGTGGTGGCGCATGCCTTTAATCCCAGCACTTGGGAGGCAGAGGCAGGTGGATCTCCATGAGTTTGAGGGCAGTCTGGTCAACAAATTGAGTTTCAGGACAGCTAGGGCTGTTACTCAGAGAAATCTTGTTTCAAAAAACAAAACACATCAAAAAATGAGTTTGTATGAAAGAATATATGCTTAGCTCTTCGTACCCACTGGAATGTTCACACTCAGGAATCTGTGTCAATCAAGACTTACTTGAAGCAAACTTTCTGTTTGGGAGGTTTTCTTTGTATTATCCTCAGCTGAAAAATAATTCAGGAAAGGACTTGATGTGAAGTGAGATATTTTTAAGATTTTCCATGCCTTATCTTTATTTTCCTTCAAACGGCTGATGGTCATGGCGATAGTAGCTGACTTGGCTATGCTACATGCTTTGTGTTCAGAAAGACTTTCCTCACCGAGGCTGTTGTCCTCACTTGACAGATGCATAAAATGAGGTGCTGACAAGCCTAGTAATATGCCTAAGATCTTACAGCTAATAAAAGGTACAGACAGATTTGGACACAGGCATTTCTGACCTTGAAATAAGCTTACAACTTGCTGTAATACTGTCCCGTTGTTGACAGTATTAAGAATTTATATATTTTGTTACAAAATTTGCAGAAGTCATACTGTGTGTTAAGTTATGAATTAGGCACTGAGGACATTGGACAAACATGGCCACTGTCATTGTGGAACCTAGACTATGGAGAGAGACAACAATACAATAATTAAACAATAATTTATATAATTGGAATTATTATGCATGATAAGCACATGTAAGATGATACCTATTTATTCCCTGACTCAGTGGCATTTAAGGTGACATTAGAAAAAGTATGAGCTAGTGAAATGATGGCAGGGGTGGCAGAAAGGGTCTCGGGGAGCTAATATTCTCAAAGATGAGATTTCCATTATTTCAACTACATTGAGTCCATTAAAAGCATGGTTTCTGCCAATAATATTTCCTTAGAAGTATGGATAAAATCTGTACTTGCTTTTATGTGGCCACAACTAAACCCTATTCTACTTAGGGAACTAGCTGCATAGTCATAAGATTTCGAACCAGATGTCTTTTGATGATCAAAGTACATAAGGTAAGAAGTGCCCAGGGACTGAAGAGGCACTGCAAGGAAGCCAGAGGGATTCTATTCAATGTGGAAGGACAAAGTCTTTAAAGATGTGTGGTTGCCCAAAGGCAAAAGGATGCCATTTCAGAACCATTCCTTCCCTTTCTTCCCAAGATTGGCATTACAAGATGTGATGTTTCTATCGCCATGTAATTCATAGGAATCCAATTTAGTATGAGTTATAAAGTCAAGTAACTAAGCTTTGTGGAACAAATAAGTTGGTGAATTGGATAGGGAATGCAGAAACAAATAATGTGTAAGAACTCAGTATAAGAGTAACATTTGGTATTAACAAGGAAAGCATTAACAGCTGACCATTCGTTTGCAAAATAGATTCCTCATTCTTTACAACAAAATAAGTTGCAGATGGAGGAAGAATGGAAGCCTATTTTATCTTCTAAAATTTTGGACGGAGACATGGGCAAGTAATTGTATAGTTCTTGGTTGAGAAAGCAAGTACCAAGACCAGTTTATGCATTTCTCCAGGCTTGTTTGACTGGCCTGTTCCATGGTCCTTGTACCAACCACAGGTTGGTAAACTCCAATGTCCTGGTTGACTTTGTGGATGAGTAGATTATCTATCCCATCGCCCTTCTGTCCCTCGAGTAAAATTCTGTCTACCAAGAATCAGTAGCATGTGGGATTATGCAAAACCATAGTTAAAATGAGACTCTATAAAAAGGTAAAATACCTTTATAACAAGTAAGTGTAGGTGTGCGTGTGTGTGTGTTTGTATGTGTGCGTGTTTAGAGAACTACTTGTGGGAGTTGGTTTTCTTCATCCGCCAAGTAGGTCCTGAGGATTGATCTCAGGTTGTCAGTCTTGATGGCAAGCACCCTTATACTATGTTCATAGTTTATCTTTCTATCTCTTGATTTGATATTTTGATTTTCTTCTGTTAGCAGAGTATGAAAATTTGCCTAATTTTATGGGAGGGCTTTAGAGGGCTCTTTATTCCATAGTGTACATAGTCACAAGACTCAGTAGCCTAAAAATATTTCAAGTCAGTAAGAGAGTTAGGCAAAATAGGTAATACATGGGCACAATGTTAGCCTTACTAAAAGTCAAAACAATAAAACTGAAAACAAGGTTTTGGGGATGCCTATCAATTTGATAAGGTTAAAAATGGTGTCAAATTCTGTTTGTTGGGGATATAGGAAGCTAGGCAATTATGTCTGATTGTTTTCATTAATACTTATTAAATATGTTCTTTGCCCTGATCATTTTACATCTAAGAATTTACCTTAAACTGTTCATCGCTAACAGCTCAGTGGATACATGCACTAGGATGTTCTTTCTTCCTGTATTTGCAGTAGAATACGATCTGAAAGCAGTGTACACTGTGTTTATGTGTAATGACTGCAAGGTAGTTGACCAAGATAATTTGTCTTACCTTCCCTATGGGTTATCAGTTATTCCAAGAAAACGATCAAGGAGCAGACAGGCCTTCTCACTTTAAGGAAGCTGCAGGTTGTACATCAGGAAAGAGAAGTGTTACCCGAGAACTGTCCTCCCTGGAAAGTGAGTTCACATGGGTTAGTTTGGTTCGAATAAGTCAGCGAGGAGACAATGAAGATACAAGCAGCAGAATAGGAGAGACGCCTAGACAGAAGACAGGGCTGTGTGAGACCCATGCATGGTGGGACTTAAGCTTCTCTCCTGTACACTGCTGTTGGATGGAAGGGAAGGGGGGCCCGGACTGATGCTCAATCTGTGACTCCATGCTACCAACCATGTCCTACTAGTAAGCACCCTGGTTACAGGAATTCAGTCAGCCTGAATGGATTTGCATCTCCAAGGGAGGTAGAGTGGATTACAGACCAGAGGTATTTCTCTGAATAGCTAATGATTCATTGAGGGAGAGGAATAGCAGAGGAGAGGAGATCTTCAAGGTGTTTGTTCTTGAGTTTCTGCTTAGTCTGGCAGGAATGAAGGCATGACTTAGTTTGGTTCGAATAAGTAACCAAGCGTGCAGACTGAACATGTGAGCATGTGTCAAAGCTGATGGCACATGTTTTCTACTAACTAAACCTCTTCTTTGACAGCTTTGCTGTGAGAGGTGAGAAAACTCTGTCTGCCCCACTCAGCTGCTGGGACTAGAAAGACAGGTGACCCAAGGTGTACAGAGGCGACTTTGCGCAAATTTGAAGGAAATAGGAGTGTGCAGGGTGACTCCACAGAAGAAGACTTAATGTTCAAAGAACAGTCGTAAACACACTATGGCCAGAAAGAACAGGAAATTCAAAAACCCGTTTGTCTACTTTTCTCTCATGAGGCAGAAATTGGGTCACAGCCTGTTCCAACCCAGTCCTCAGGTAGGTTGCTCAGGCTGCAAAGCATTCTGATTGGGCATCGTGGCGGTGGTGGTGGGGGGGGAGGGCTCAGAACTGCAAATAGCTTCAGAAGTTAAAGCCAGTGGAGGCAGAAGGGTTGTCAGGCAGCAACAATTTAAACAAGTGGAGAGCCAAGGAGTGCTTCAAGTCACTAAGAGACCCAGGACCCAAAGGCACACAAGGTGTGTGGCTTTGGTTTTGAATCTAGTTTTTGGGAGTTTGTGTGGATGCAAACGATCTAAGCTTGTTCATTACAATTGCTCATATGCTGCCAAGTTTAGAACTGGATGTCACAGAACATGGAAATAGAGTCCCACCCAAAAGAGTAACTTTAGGCTATGGAAGAAGCCATGAGTGTATGAAGTTCTGAGAAAATGTGTGTTATTGACATAATTGTTGACAAGACATAGCTGTGTTAAGAATTCTAAAACCTCATACCTATAGGAAAGTGTCAAAGCCAGGCTAGGCTTAGCTTTTGGTCTGAGAGAACATGTTGAAACCATGTGCAGAAAATATCTGCTGTAGCTTTCTCTTCCCCAATATTTTAATAGCCTGAAGACTACTCTTACTGTGATTAATGAAACTTGCCTCTTTGATGCAGCTCCATACCATAAACCCCACCTCCTTGCCCATCATCATTCAACACTACATCTCTGCTCAACAGTATATAATAAGCACATTGAGCTTCCGGGGTTCTGCTGTCTCTTCACCGGAAAGTCCAGCCCATGTGACCTATTTCTGAGTTTCTACATGCTTGTCTTTTCTTCATTCCTTTGCAACCCCAAGTCAGGTCCACATCCTTAGAGCCATGCAAAGACTTGGTAGTAGCCAGCACTATGTCATAATTTCTTGGGGAAAGGCGGCCAAGGTAGAGCTTGTGCTTTTGCTTGCCTCCTGCTCCAACTTCTGCTAAACTCTGAGCCCCATGCAATGTTGTTCAGAGTGCCAAGGTGGAACATTGGAAACTTTGGGTGCTGTGCTAAATGCTGTGCATGCATTGTCAGAGTTCTCTTAATTGTTCTTGAGCAGGAGATGCCTATACAACGAGGAGGAATCTAGTGATGAATGAGGTTAGGTAATTTGTATAAGACCTCAAAGGCAGGAGATATCCTAGCTGATGAATCCACACTGGGCTTCTCATCAAACCTATTAGTCGCTAGAGTATACCTAATGTTAGGTATCTTTTGAAGATGCTTCAGGTTTGTGGGTTTTGGCTGGTTATATATTTTATACATTTTAATGCCCCCCAGCTTGTTGTTTCTGAGGTTACATGTAGATCCAGAGTAAAATAGCGTAATATTAATCTATATTCTGACTTTGGCATCCAGATACTTCTGAGAGGTTGTAAGAATGCTCAAGTCTTAAGCACTTAATTGCTTATGTTGACAACAAGACTTAGAAGCCCAGAGAGCCTGAGGCAGCCACCTCACCTCCAAGCGGCCTTATGTTTAGACCTGTGTGCCACATAGTTTGGCCATTTGCTGTATCCTCTATAAATTCCTTTGACAAAAATACTCTCAGAAAATTTTGTTAGAAAGTGATAGAAATGATGAGATTTGGTCCTTGACTCATTTCCCATGAGCATCTTTGTCTCTTTTTCCCAAGTGAAAGCTTGGTAGGATAACTGTGAACCCTTATTCCTGCTATAACTTTTCTGACATACACATGATGTATAAATCAAAGAACTTTAGACTCCTTTTTCCTCCCACAAACTATTTCTAGTACTCTGATAGCCTAGGTTCCATAGTATTCCATGGTCAACTTTACTTTCCCCTTGAGCTCTGATGAGATGGAATTGGTAGAGGAATAGTTAACAAGGAATGACAGATGACTTGTCTATTTAAGACACTTGACAATTTTCCTTAACTTAAAAAAGACCAAAATCTCTTTAAAATTTCATTACATTTATTTATTTGTTAGGGTTATTGCATATGCATATGCCATGGCATGTGTTATGAAGGTAAGAGAACAACTTTCAGGAATCAATTCTGTCCTGTGGGTCTTGGGAATCAAACTCAGGTCATCAGACTTGAATGCAAATATTTTTACCTACTGAGCCATCTAACCAGTCTATTCTTAACTTCTTTCCCTTCTTTCTTTTCTTTTTTCTTTCCCCCACCTTCCCTCCCTTCCTTCTTTTCTTCCTTCCTTCATTCCTCTCTCCCTCCCTTCCTCCTTTCCTTATTTCTTTTTCTTTTTTGACACAGTATATATATATATATCTGTGGGTATCTTGAAATTCACTATGGAAATCAGACAGATCTCAGAGATCCACTTGCATCTGTCTCCCGAGCACTGGAATTAAAGACATTTGCCACCATTCCCAGCTCCCTATCCTTAACTCCTTTAATTAAAACTTTATTTGACCTACACAAAGGCAAAAAGCAAAACTATGTCAGACATGAGTTCGTGACTACTGAGAGGCTTTCGAGGTCACAGATAAGACAGACACTTATTCTGAAAAAGTTTCTATGATAATTCTTTCTGTTTCTTCAAGCCTGCACATGTATTTGAACTTTGAGTCCAGAAGATGCTAGAACAATCCTATGGAAAATCTACGTAAGGTCTTTAGCAGGAAGGAGGCGTGCCATGATTTGTGGTGTCAATTGTGTCATACCTCAGGCATATTGTGTGTCATCTGTACCTTAAGTTTATCACCTCTGTGGCCTACTTGGCAGTCAGGAATGTAGCCTATGCTGATGTACTCAGAAATGAACAGGACAAGCCATAGGCATCTGGCACCCAACTGTTTGCTTTGTACTTCAATTATGTCACAATTTTTAAAGACATATGCTACTGGCAGACTTGGTGGTGGAGGGTTCTTTGGCTTTACCACTCTAAAAATATTGCCAGGGATGACAATAACCGATTGTAGATCTGCCATTCTCACAGGTACTACATGTTCTTTTGAGTAATTTTTGTGTGTTAATTTAGTTAATTCTCATGTCAGCTTGCTAGCCTTTATTTTAATTTTCTGAGAAATAAGCCTGTCTTAGATCAAATGATCAGTGAATGACAAAGATGAGAATCAAAGGCACATCTATCTGACACCAAAGACCACCTTTTAAAAAAGCCATTGTGTTCTAGAATCTTCTGTGGTGAACTCACTCATGTGGATCACAGCTTCCAGTCTCTGTAAACTGTCTTCTCTAAGCCGTATCTAACAGAAAAATGAAATCACAGCATTCAGAAGTAATCGAATTATAGTCCCCAACATGCATTTTCATTAGTTATACTTGAAGCATTAAAAAAAATGAGATAGGCTCTAACTGGGTTAAAAATAATTTATATTGCATGAGAAGGATTTCAGAGCTCCAGAACATGGCCTGAAAGGCTCATCATACATTGTTCCAGAGGTGTGTCTGCTAATCTGTGGCATGTCAGAGCCTGAACACCATCGTGCAAAGGTACTATCACTTTCCTAAAAGGAATCTTCCCTTGTTCATTTCTGTAAGTGCTACAAGTCTTCTTCCAGCCAGCTGAGCAGGCTTCCAGCCCCCAGAGACCAAGGCAAGCCCTAAGTGGACAGGGTGACAGAAGACTGAGGACATAATTAGACACTGGACGTCTGTGTGTGATCTGAGATTGCCACATAGTTATGAATGGAATCTGCACAATGTGGACTTCCTCATGTTCTTTCCTGGTAGCATTTGGTGACATCTGACCAAGCAGAGGTCTTTAATAAATGTTGATTGTAATAAAGACTTGCATAACATGCCACATATGGAATGTGCCCGCTATAAAAAGAGACATAATATAAATTATATATTGGATAGAGTGTTTGGTATGAGAAATTTATAACTTATATTTTATAAATTATTTATGACTTATTTATGGGAATTTATGACTTATTTATAGAACTAGCTTGTAAAATGTTAAGACTAGGAAGAATATCAGAGGTATAATACCTTCAGTCCCCTCATTTTTATGCCAGTAACACTGGCTGTAATGATATAATGATTTCCCCAAAGGACACACGCACTCACACATTTGTTTAATATGAACATTATAAAAGATTAGATCTTAAAAAATCTATTGGTAAGAGTGGTGCTTGTTTTTAGAAAGCTTCTTTTTTTCCAAATGGAATTAAATATCTGATTTGGGTCCACTGACTTGGATCTTCTATACATCTAAGGCCTGGGGAGCCTGTACGATATGTGGAAGGAAGAAGTATTAAGGAGTATCCATTTCATCATTCTTGTTGCTGGTTCTTAAGAATGCTTTTTGACTGCATAATAAAAGTGTAAATACTTTTGAGGTAATACCCTTATTTGTAAAGCACTTTGGGCATATCTTCTCAAAAAATACATGCAAATTTTATAATAGACTACTCTGTCATTTACATATGTGCAATGCATGAAATAGAAAATAGGCTGACATATAAATGAAATATTTGAGTACATGGGTATCTTAGATACTTTTCTATTGCACTGAAGTGGCACAATAACCAAAGCAACTCATAAAAACCATTTAACTGCTGGCTTGCTCACAGTTTTAGAGGGTGAATCCATGACCATCATGGCAAAGATCTTGGCAGCAGGGAGGCAGGAATGGCGCTGAAGCGGTAGCTAAAAGTTTGCTTGCATCCTGATCCTCAGGCAGCAGGCAGAGAGGGTGAGACTGGGCTGAGCATAGGCTTTTAAAACCTCAAAGCTGACCCCTGGTGACACACCTCCTCCAGCAAGGCCACCCCCTAATCCTTCCTAAACATTTCCACTAACTGGGAACCAAACATTCAAACAGATGAACCTATGGGGGCCAGTCTTATTCAAACCTGCACAATGGGCTTTATCTTCTAGATCATTACTTTTGTGTATATTTAAGTATTACTATAATGGAAGACAAAATAAAAATAGAAATAAAGGTTAATATTAGTAAATACTGCCTGAATCACACTAGCTGAGGGTGGTAGCCTAAGGACACATATCCCAGTGTCAATATCAGTGAGCATCATTCAGACAACACTATCCCTTAGTATAGATTAGCAACCCTCTTAAATTTTTAAAAAAATCACTTAGGTTCATCATGTCCTTCTGTCATCTCCAATAAAGATCAGATAAAGTTCCCATGACTTTGGTTTTCTGTTGGTACATTTGGTAAACACTATTTGGTTTTTAGAACCAAAATTCTAGTGATAGAGTGGGAAAGCCATTACTCTAAGACATCGTTCCTTGTTTATCTGCCTGTCTCCAGTGCTGGCACACATGAGGTGTTCAGTTGTGTGTTGTGAACATCACAGCTTATTCTGTGTGATGGCTCCTCTGTTCTACCTACGTTCAGTGCGTGTTTCAGGCCTAATTATTGGATGCTAAAGTTGCCTGGTTTGTTTCATGTTCCTCCTTCAGCCTCCCTTCCTCACCTCCTTCCTTCAATTCTTTCTACATACACAATGCACACATGTGCACACGTGCACACACATACTTTCGTGTGCATGCACACATGTGAAACCACTGTCCTAGAAGTCTTTGTTTGAGACTCCCCTCCTCCCTCAACCTGCACTGATTTTATACTTTATCAGCCCCTCCTTCTCAGCATCCTCGGTAAGCTCAGGTTTCCCTACCCTTGCTTCCTCATTGTAACTAAACAGAGCCTGTGGGACACAGTGGAATGCATGCCAGCCAGGCAATCAGGAGCCTTGGCCTTTAACACCAACCCTTCTATCAACTTTCTACTCAACTCAATAAACCATGTTTCCCTTCATTAGGAGTGTCTTCTTTTATTAAATACCAGGGCTGTAGCTTAAAATTTTTACATTTTCTTCCCATTTCCAAGACTGAGGTGTTTGTTTCCTTTTTCCCAAAGTATAGGTCATAGGTTCTTTTTCACTAATGTCCATGTATTTGACACATGACCCATAAGAATTGCTTCATTGTTATCTAAACTGATCTTGTGGTTCTCAGTTTCTAGCAAGGACTTGCCCAGTGGGCACTGCAGGATCTCTAGGAGAAAAGATGCCATTGGGCATATGAGTAGACACAGGGCAGCTGTGTCCAGAGCTGGTAGCCTGCCTGCCTGGCCTTGGGCCAGCTCCTTCCCACACCACTCGCCTATTGATTTCACCTTTGGGGCCTTGTCCTCTTTATCATTTGGAGGTGATAATTACTCATATTTCCTGAACAATTTGATTTTCTAGTTTCCCAAAGCTTTGCTTACCCACATCTCTCCCATTGTACGTGCCTCTCAGCCACCCGGAGCTAGGGAACCATGAGGGTACGTGTCACCTGAGGAGGTCATGGGACCTGCCTAGAGATACCAGCGCTGTTCCAGCCAGTGTTTTTTTTGGGGGGGAAGTTCCAAAGTGACAGGATGTTCAAGGAAGCAAAGGAGAGCCAGGCAAAGGTCCAGGGGGAAGGGACGGGGACAGAACTCAGCTGCTCATTTAGTCCCTGGGCAGTAAAGACTGAAACATGCTGTTCCTGTTCCAGCAGCTAAAAGGAAGGTGACAAGAAACCTGAGAACAGGGAACTTAATTGTCACCAAAGCTTCCCTGGACACATAGGATGGTCTTGGGACCGAGTACACAGCTTAACCCTGGCAGCACCTGTCTTCTGTGCTTCCCTGTGTGTTCTGTAAAACTCACACTTGCTTCCAGTTGACTCCATGTCAGATGAAAAGCACTCGTGTTGAATATTAGACACAAACCGTCTCCAAGAATGTGCAGTGCAGATGGTCTTGGGACTTTCTGTGTTTCATGTCAAATATAACCATGTCTCAAAGAAGCTCCCATCGTCCACCGAGTCCTGGATCGATGTGAACATTGCTTACCGTACTCCCCGCTCTGCACCCCTCATAGGTCAGGCTGACTCCTAAGCACAAGGGAAAGCAAGATAAAAGGACCATAGCTATAACTTTGGGGACTTTTGTGCTGAAATGAGGAAGATGGAAAGACAGGTCATTCTATTGTGGCTAGAAACAGATCTCCATCGGCTCAGCTGCTTGTGTTCTTCCCCAAACACCTGTGCCAGTTTGAACTTACCTTATTTGAGCCGCTAACTCTGCTTTGTTTCAGCCATTAAAATAACAACTCTCTACAGGCGGGGATCCTGTCCAGAGTTTCTATTCTTATAAACCTCACACCTAGTCCAGTGACTGGCAGGAGACAGTGGGTCCTTCATAGTGTGTGGTGAGTGGATGAAGGAATTTATTGTGAAATTCATTTGCTGACTGAAGGAACTTACCAACTATGAGTATGGGGACAGATAGCTAGAAAGGAAAAAATTTCTGAAAACTAGAATCACTGCCAAGTAAAATTTAAAATTTAAGGTTATAGCAGCCACACTCCTAGAATATATGGAGTTGCAGAGGGTCTACACTAGATGATATTATGTGTATACTCTGGATAATAACTTCTAATTTAATAATAATAACAACAATTTTAATAGCTGCCCAATTTCTTTGTTTCTTCCTCAGGATAAAAGTTTAGAATGGAGCTACCCAACAGATAGGAAAGGAAAACCATAGCATGACTCAATATTTTCTGGTAAGCCTGGCACCTGTTTCCCTGACCAGCTGGCCAGACACATTTCAGGGCAGTGGGCCGAACAATGTAAGAGAGGAAAGAAGGCCTACAGCTCTCTGCCTTCCTCTGGAAAGCCTCAAAGGCCTGCTACCCATTCATAATAGCACATGGATTTTCTTGAAAGCCCTTCTGCCTCCTGTCCCACCCTGGGGGTTGCAGTTGCTGAGTGGGAACCTAATGGTGAGCGAGCCATTCTACAGGAGGGATGCTGAGCCGCTGTGGCCTGTGCTCATGGCCACTCTGTCAACAGGTCCAATTGCCTAGAAAGCTTCGTGGCCCAGTGTGTGTGACAGGGTGCAGACAAGCTGGGCTGCCAACAACAGTGTCACTTGGTAGCTCTTCTGATTACCACCTACAGAGAGCAAGAAAGAGCAGCTTCTCACCCACCCCAAATTCAGAAAGAACAGAGCTTCTCACCCACGTCAAGTGCAGACAACCTGTAACGGGGGGAAGTATTACTAACCATCAGGAACAACTGCTGAGCCAACCTTTAAGGAGGAGGTTCATCCTCTTGCCTAACAGTTTCTCAGGGCAGAGAGAGGCCGGAAATCTAGTAACTCACAAAGCAAGGAGAGTGCATAGGTACTCACACTGAGGTCCGAAGTTTCAGCTTGATCCTGGCACAGCTGGCAAGTGGCAAGGTAGGAAAGAAGCTAGGAGCTAGAAAATCACAACCAGAAACTCAAGCCAGGGGTCAGAATTTATAATTCTGGATGGCCAAAGAATTAGAACAAGCTCATAATAAACTTAAATAGGCTTTAATATAATTATGAGATTAAAGTAAAACAGAAACTCTTGAAGTCAGAAAATAAAGTTTCCTAATAAAGCAGCAAAAATTAATATCAGGCCTCAACAGATTTAATACAAACCACAGTTGTATAATGCTGCTTATGGGATGGAAGGTAGTAATTGCCATTGTGAAGTCTTCGGTGAGGTAAATAAATATTCAAAATGTGGGTAAAATAAAAGGTATAGAGACTGTGAATGAAGAAACCCTATTTTATTCCCATATGGTATGATTATATATGTACAGAATCTGAAATAACCAACAAAAACTACTAGAACTAGTGAGTGATTGCGACAGAGTTCCAGTGTGTCTCATAAATGTCAAACATCAATCATTTCCCATATCCCAGCAATAAATGAGAGGAGTTATTAATCAGCAAAGATACGTATTAGCCTTTACAATTGCCTCTCCAAGTTAAATACTCAATTACAAGTTTAACAAAAAGCTTATAAAATTCTGATAAAAGAGATATAGAACCATGTAAATGGAAAGGTATTTCATGTCCATGGATAAGGATACTCAGCAAAGTAGAATTTCAGTCAGAATCCCAGCAAGCTATTTTGTGGATATCAGCAAACTAATTATGAAGTTTATATGAGGGGGGAAAAAGACTCGCAGATGCAAACTCAGTGTTGAAGAGCAAAGTTAGTGTCAAGTGGAGAGCGTAGGCCCCAGACCCTCGCATCTATCCCAGCCCCCAGGCCTGGTCTGGACTCAAAATCCCAGCAGTCCAGGTCCTGACCCCATCCCCAGGGAGGGGTGGGTCAGGACCACTCACCAGGGTATTTAAGTGATCTCCCGAAAGAGGAACACATGGTCTCCCTTTCTTCCTCCTGGGGGTTGCATTCCCGTGGCTTCCCGATTCCCCCTAGGGGCAACCTGAGAGCACTAAATATCCCATTAAACTTGGATATTTCTTAAGTTGGCTTGTTTTGATTTGGCTTGACTGGGATTTTTCCGTCGGCAGGGAGTTTGTGCTAAGAAATGTTCCTAATAGTTAGCAGAACCACTCTACCTCTAAGACAGAGAAGAAAGCTATAGGGACTGAAATGGTATTGGCAAAAGAACAAATAGACCAATGGGATGGAGTAAAGAGCACAGAAACAAACACACAAATATAACCAATTGATCCTTGGCAAATCAACAAAAGCAGTAAGCTAATAAGCTTGGGAAGAGAGATTTTTCAATAAATGTGGGAACATCTCTGCATCCACATGCAAAATGACTAGCCAACTAATCAGCTTTATGGTTTGAATGTGAAAGGCCACCATAATCTTACGTGTTTCAACCCTTGGTCCTCCTCTGGTGGAACTGTCTGGAACAGTGAGCCTTCAGGAGGTGGAATGTTGCTGGAGGAAGTGAGTCACAAAGGGTGGGCCTTGGGATAGTGTAGCCCAGGCTAACTTCATGTTCATACTCCACTTCTTGGCTGTGGATACAATGTGAGCAGCTGCCTGGTGCTCCTGACGCCTCACCCTCTCTATGGCAATGGATTATGTAACCCCTCATACTATATAAGCCAGAATAAGCCCTGCCTCTCTAGGAGCCTTTTGTCAGATATTTTCTCACAGCAATGAGAAAGATAAATAATTTTAAAAATTCATAGCATGAAGTGGGGCCATGATGGGACCGTGTAGCTCTTAGGCTCTCGGAACTGATATTCAGGGAGGCAAGGGAAGAGTTTGGAACTCTGGGATAGAAAAGCCCTACGGAGCTGTAAGCAGAGCTCAATGGATGATTCTGGTGGGTGTTCGTAAGGCTAAGAGAAATGAGAACTGTTGATTCCTAGGTCACGAGGTTTCAGAGTGGAACAAAGACTCGATTAAGATCCAGGCTAGAAATCCTTTGGATTACAGTTTTGGCAGTGTCTGTCTTCATTCTGTCGTTGTCCTGAGAACGTGCGTTAAGTTTGAGTTTAAAAGTAACAATGCATTTGGTGGGGAGGGTTTCAAGGCCGGGTAGCAGTCAGGCATGTCACTACTCTCTGCTCTTAGTCATATGCACAGTTAAAAAAGAGCAAGCAAGGTGTTAGATACAAAACCAGTGCAACTTGCCAAGGAGAAGAGTACAGGCAAGCTTGCATTTGTGAAACAGGCACTAAAACTAAAGTATAAAGACATCAACCCAATTTAGAAACATCCTGTTCTGCATGGAACAATAGGGAAGGTGCTTTGTGAACCAGAACCTGCCTAGTAAAGGCTTCAACTAATGAAAATGCAAATTCATTTGAAAGGAAAAAGCCTGAACTAAGATGACAGATGAAAGAATTCCCTGATCAAAAATAACCTCCCAGGAAACTGATCTTGGAGATTCAGCCAACATAGTGGACAGAGACCACTAATGATACGGTCTAAGGTAGAAGGTTGTTTTCTAAGTTAGCCACAGAACTTGGTAGCACTGTCCACATGGTACTGGTCTCACAGGCATGAGAGATATATGACTGAGGAGGTCACGGAAATTTGCTCTCTAGTTCCAGCAAGTAATGTCTGGCCAGGTCAAAGTCCTTCAAAGATCACTGTGAGAAGCTGTGAAGGTGGAACCTAAGTTGCTATAGAGACTCAAGGCCAGAAGCATGAGCTGGTCACTGAGTACTGTGGGCATGGAGTAGAGCTGATCCAAGAGAAAGGCTATATATGCTGTAGGCAGCAGAACTGAAAAGGGAAGACTATGCAAGCCATTCTTAGCCCAGATAATTTCATGAGTCCCAAATGCTGGACATGGAGTTGCAGGAAGTGGGTTTTGGTCTTCCATGTTCTTTTCTTATTATTCTCCCATCATTCCTTTTTCAGATGGTACTGTTTCCTCTGTGCCATTGTATACTGGAACTATATAACTTGGGTTTTGATATTAGAGGGACTCATAGGAGATTCTAACAAATAAAATAATAAAATCTTACAACACCAAAGATTTCTCTGAAAATGCTGGTGGAACTGATTTTAAGGAAAAAATATAATATAAAAGAGTTACAAGCGAAAATTTCAATACCTGTATATTCATTTGAAAAATGTAAACAGTGGTTTAAAATTGTCCTAATGTGGCTCAAGTGGCTCGAGTAGAAAGATCTATCAAACATTTATATAACAGTTGAGCCTAATTCTAATTTTACCCTTCAGTACTGGGACTTGGTTACAGAGCCTTACACATGCGAGGGAAGCAATCTACTAAGAGAATCTACACAATTCATTGTAATTTCTTCCGGGTGTGCATACATGACTTGGTGTTTACTTGCATGAGATGAGTGACTGTCATAAACAGTACCAATCTCAAGCCTCGATCTTTGGTCCTTCCCTCGCAGTCTGCAGCATGTTCTCTCCTGCTCCTAGTAACATGACAGATAGATGCAGGGAAGAGTCGGATTATTGCCAGGAGACAAAGAAATTCAGATGGGTCTTCACTGAAGTGGAGAACCTTTTATTAAAGCGAACTGCTATGAGTGGTTTCAGGTTTCAGTGCTACAGAAGTTAGCAGTGTTTACTCCAGCTTGGCAACATCCAACTTACACAGCTATAGAGCAGCAAATGACACGCCAACCTCACCAAAGATCATAGTTCAGGCCCTGTTAATTTACTACTCCAACTGCAGGGAGTTTATATCAACATTTCAGTATAGGGTTTATTTAAACCTACATGGTGTGCTCAAAATATATTGACACTTTAGATGGTGAGTACACTGAAACTTAGAAGTAATGAGAGTGAATGAGACCTCACTAAAACTCCTGAATACAAGATACAAACAAATTCCACATTTTTTCTTCAACAGCACAGTTAGTGAATATAATTAAAATACATTTTAATGTAACAAATGGCACATTATTATAATATATCACAATATATTATATATAATATTATAAAAATATATTATATTAGATATAACTATGCTGTGTATATATTATATGTATTATATATCAATGCATATTCATGATAATATATTAACATAAAAATTGGTGTGTGCTATTATTAGACAAAATTTACTCTTCTGTCCTTGTTTATTGAAAGGGTGTGCTTACCTTCTCTCACCAGCTATGAGGGGTATGGCCATATGGCTCTACCAGTTTTTCATGAATTTCTGAGAGTCTTCTAGTTCTCTTGTTCCAGGAACATAACATACTTCAGGTAAGAATTTCTCAGAAGACACAGAAAAAGCTAAACTTGTCCCCAAGTAGAGCCAAAGCTGACCTCAAAACTTAGAATAAGAAATGAATGCTTCTGTTGCAAACTATGTAGCTACCAGTGTATGTTAGCATTTTTGCCACAACTGCTGACTAACACCCGACTTTGTAAAGAAAAACATAAAAATCTTTCAAAGACATAAGATTAGAGTCATAAAATTTATTCTATTCCATAGAGATTCTGGAGAAAAAAATATTCTAGATTCATGGAGAGACACTATTTGTTTTGCTTGGGTTACTTCTGTGCTAGTCACTGTGTCTAGGATAAAGGAAACAAACGGATTGGATAAACCTAAGGGGTTCCCTTAGCATTGAGAGTGGGCTACATTTGGTAATGTTGATGTTCCTTGATTGCCTCCAGTTCAGCAGTATAGAAATGAAAGAAAATTGCCAAAAAAAGTAGAAAAAAGAAACCATGTGGTGTTTCTAAACCCCCAAGCACTGAAATCACTTATACAATTCTATTTTCTTGTTAACTTATATGTGCCTCTAATATTTCAGAATGTTAAAAACTTAAATCATTCATTTTTATAGCCCGTTTGCCTGTGATTTTCTGTGTTATTACATTTTCTTGATTCTGTTTTAGCATTTGGTTCTGGTTCACTTAGCACATTCTTATAAAGGGAATGGGTCAAAAACAGTGCTTCCCCAGTCCCCCTAAAAGTTTGACTGTGGCATTCTACAGGGCTAGCCAAGGCCCCCCACCTGAAATGTGGAAGAGCTGTTGAAACTGATGACTCCCAAAACTCATAGAGAGACTAGGAAAAACCTCTTGCTCAACTAGTGAGTCCTGGAGTGAGCACTATAGGTTTCCTAGGGGGTCTGAACATGGCTTGCATATTTTGGAATTCCTGCTGATGCCAACAGATAACAAGAGTCTCCTCATCAGCTTGCCATGTGGGCAAGAATGGGGGAAGGGAGGAGGGTTTTGAAGTCATAAACAACTCTTATCTTACCGTTGATGCCCCCACCTCAGTGACAGTTCTTTCCCCACCCCTGAATGCAACTCCTACCTTGCCATTTTCAGAAACCATTTCCTGGTATTTCTTTACCGTTGGTTGCTACCATGCAAATTTGCATCCCTAGGTATTATATTTTCAGTGTGTCTGTTAAGAAACTTTGACACTGTCTTTTTAAATATGCGTTTTAAATATGCTACTGTCTGCTTTCCTTTCCTTCATGTTTTCCTTTAAGGAACTAAGATGTTGAACACATAAAGGTTTTCACCCTCATATGAAGGTGTAAGTCACAAAACAATCCCACACCAGTTTAGAATTATGATTAATAAAAGGGTTATTTATTTAAAGGGAAAAACTTACAGATCACCATCCTAGACAACAGTCCACTGCACGACCAGGAAAGGAGTCTAGTAGCTGGAAGCAAGAGAGCATGGCTACTGCTGCTTCTTTAAAACAAAAGAGACTACGCCCAAGTGGGCTGGTATCTTAAAGGCTATTGGCTGAAGGAGCAGAAGGNAAAGGGTTATTTATTTAAAGGGAAAAACTTACAGATCACCATCCTAGACAACAGTCCACTGCACGACCAGGAAAGGAGTCTAGTAGCTGGAAGCAAGAGAGCATGGCTACTGCTGCTTCTTTAAAACAAAAGAGACTACGCCCAAGTGGGCTGGTATCTTAAAGGCTATTGGCTGAAGGAGCAGAAGGCGCTCCCAAAGCACTCATAAGTTTGTGGATTGTCTGTGTGAGTCCGTGAACAGGTTTCTCTCCTGTACTTCCCACAGGTCGGTAAGTAGACCCTGAGACTTGCTCAGGCTCACAGCTGTTCCTATGGCAACACTCAAAGGCACTTGAAAGGGGTGATGATGGTATGTGAACGCTGTGATGGGGGTCAGCACACAGCAGAGCTTCACTGTTGGTTGCCAGCAGCAATGGAAAGATGTAAAAACACCTGCTTTATTCCTGCCCTAAAGTCCTCTGTCTGCTCTTGGCCCCTCGGCCATCTCTTGCACTGAAGTTGAGGTTAATGAGGTCTTGATGGCTTTCATTTTCTATTGCAGCAGCCATTGTATTTTAGAGGCCTTGATAGCGCTTCTTGTAAGGGTAAGCCAGAAAATCCTGATTTTACTGCATAGTTGATCTCTGTTTATGTGGACATTCAAAGTCATCACAGAGAAACGTGTGATTTTTAGGTCTTCCCTCAAATATTGGTTTGTTTTAATTTTTAAGATTTTCTTTTACTTTATATATAAAAATGTTTTACCTACATGAATGCATGTGTACTACAAGCATGTCTGGTGCTCACAGAGCCAGAAGAAGCCATTGGTTCCCCTGGAAACAGAGTTACAGATGATGGTGAGCTTCCATGTGAGTGCTGGGAATCAAACCTGGGTCCTTAGTAAGAGTAACAATGCCCTTAACCCCTGGGCCAACTCTCCAGCTTCAAGATACTGGTTTTCAGACATGAAAAAACCTAAAACCATCTGCTGTTGGCACATACATCTCCTGTGTTCTGCTGCCCTACTATGTTTATTGAATAACTGGTAGCTTTCGCAGTGAGTGCTGACAGGAAAAAGATAGACTAACAATTTACAGAGAAGCTTGGGAATTTATCACGGGCACGCTCTCTCTAGCTGTGGTCAGGGAAACAATTTTGTCTTGTTTGACTTTTAATGAATCATCAAAGTGAGGAGGAAGTAACAGGAAATGCACTTGGCTGGGGGATGGTAGGCCATTCACAACCCTCCGCATGCTTAGAAAACACAAGATGCACTGATTGATTGTGTTTGAAGAGGCTTGGAGACCTTGAAATCTGATACATTTTTTTCTCATTTAATTTCCTTTGTCTTTGCTTGATTTTCTTTTAGATAAAAGACAATGAAGCCACAAAATACAAACATAAACAACTAAACCCTCAATAAGATATAATTTAGCAGTCTTCCAAACTTGGCAGGCCAAATGAAAGGCCTTCAAATAAACAGATTTTGCCAAAAATAATGCCTGTCAATAGCATCCCATGGGTCAGGGTCCGGGGTATTGAAAAATAAGAACTGGGCTTCTCCAAGCATCCTATAATGCATGGTATCATTTGCAAATGTTTGCTTTCAGAGACAAGAATGCCAAATGATGAGTTTTCTACTCCTGCTGTACTAAAGCACCACAAACTGAGTAGCTCAGTATCACACAGCTATTCTCTGCTGGTTCTCAAAGCTAGACATCTAAAGTCAAGGTGTAGTGGGATTAGTTCCTATTGGATACTTCAAGGAAGACTCCTCTATGCCTTGTTCCTAGCTTGTATGGTTGCCAGCAGTACTTGATGTCTCATTGTTTAGTGGCAGTGACATCTCTTCCACTTTCTCTGGGACCTCTTTCTTCTTTTCTTACAAAGATACCAGGCATTGAACTGAAGATCCGGCTCTATCGCCGTGATCTTAACTCGTTCCATCTGTAGTGAACATTTTCCCAAATAGATCGAAAACTGAGGTTCTAGATGGCCCCGAACTTGGAGGACACTAGGTAGTCCACTATAGCCTTGCACTACAATGAAAATTCTAATCTTTGCTGAAGTCTATCAGTGCTGGCAGTCTATAATATTATAATTTGGTTATAAGTCTAGGCTTTAACAGCCGAGCCATTACCCCCACCACCAAGGCTCCAATAGTACATAATCTTTCTTAATATTCTGCCCTTGTCTTAATTAACTTTTAGCTCTTGCATTTGAAAGTTTTGTTTACTTAGCCTCCTTTCTATATATTTCTACTCCTCTCAATGAACAATAACATCAAAATCTTCTAATCAGATTCCCAAAAATACATTAATAAGTGTTTGGAGAGTATTATTCTCATAACTCTACCATTTAACACTATTTTTTGCCTTCCGACTTACAGGGAACAGCTGCCAGTAGCAACAACTTTTATGGAACCAAGAAAAATGTTGAGGTTGGCGAATCCCAAGAACTGAAAGAAAAAAAATCAATGTTGCCCATTTGGGAAATGAATTTTGCATAAAAATATTCTCACCCAGGAAAGTTTCAAGGGATTCTGTATTGGTCTCTTTCTCTTATAGAAGATTTCATTGTTATTAGGAATTAATTTTTATATTTCTTTTCCCAAAGTCAAAGATGCTGGAAAATATTATTTTAATTTATTGTTCCTCTTCATGCCACCTGACAGCACATTCAATAACTATCAACAAATATACTTCTGAGACATGGTCATTTAGCCTCTTAATGAAATTGCTACTCATAATTTCAATAATTTCACTTTATTTTCAGTTCCTCTAGTCATAACTGTTTTCTTTTCTGGATTGCTGGAGCTGACTTTCAAATACTGGCAGGAAGCGTCCAGGAAGCTGGAAGACCCAAGGCTTTAGAAAAGTAGGAGAGTCTGCTTGTATGTGTGTAAGAGTGAGTCCAAAAGACAGGGAGAGAGAGCCTTTGTGTGTGCGATCTGAGAGTCTTCACAAGTCATATTAAATACTCAACTCTTCACAGATTTTTCCAGTTTTCCAGACTTTGGTATGCTCACAAATCTTGAAGGATGTAAATAAGCCCCTGTTTGAGTCAGAAATGGGCTCCATTGATTGTAAGAGAATAATTGTAGTTTAAATGGAACAGAATCTGGTGTCTTTGCCGAGAGGAAGCCCAGGGCTGACCTTACCCTGTTCAGCATATCTCAGTGTGAAAGAAGAGTGTGTCCTCTTCCTTAAAGGTCATTTTCTGGGGCACCGCTCAACAGAAACTCTCCCTTCATTGGTAGAAGTTGGTATCATGGTCATATCCTGCGCCTTGTAGCTACGTAGTTCCAGTTGAGTAAAAACATAAGCAGTTAAGAGTGTGCATGATACATTGAAAGTGATTAATTAAATTTGACTTTCAGGTCTATATTTTCTCATAAGTGTCCAACATGTGGGACCCATGAATAATAGATATTTTCATGACTTCTGAGAAATTCAAATCAAAGGAGGCATCCTATTTACATTTGAAAATTGATTTTTTTTAAGGGTCAAATTTAACTTACCCGTTTTGTATTTTTATTTTCTAAGTCTAACAATCTAGAAATCCAGGTTGTACTACTAAAGGAAGAGGTGAGTTTTACTCCTCAGCACCCCACAACCTCTCATCACTTGGGAAGAGTCTCAGTGAGCTATTGTCTAAATTGTGTTGACCTGTGGGCATGTCTATCAGCAATTGTCTTAATTAATGCAGGAAGACCAAGCCTACCTACCGTGCTTGGCACAGTAAGTCCTGAACTGTATAAAACTGGAGAAATTGAGCTGAGCACAAGTGAGCAAGTAGACACTCAAGCATTTATTTCTCCTTGCTCTTCTTGATGGTAGCTGTGATATGGCTAGGTCACCTGCCGTGGTGACTTCCCCATAATGTTAGACTGTAGCTTGGATGTAAGATAACATTGCCTTTCACTCCAATGTTGCTTTCTGTCCACATGCATCATCACAGCATCAAAAAGGAAACTGGCATAGTGGAGAAAGTCAACACTGGTTTCTGGTACAGCTGTTTGAACAGAGCCAAAGCCACTCATCTCTACCCATCTGTATGAGAAAGTTAATGAACTCTGAGGGCTAGCGGGTGCATCTTAGGAGGACACATTCCTAGTGAGCCTTAGGCCTTAGGTCTGAGGCAAATATGAAAACTGAGAAGAGCAATACTTTCTGAGATCATCTGTATCATCTTTGCTAATGAATCTATACTAACAAATCTTTACCTATAAGTCTACATTTTGGAGCATTACAGGAAGTAGTTAACCCCTCCAAGAGATGAACCAATACAGCACTGTGCAGTTTTCTGCATACAGACTAGGTGGACACACCCCTTGTAAAACTGTTTCACAGTGCCACGGGGAGAAATACACAGGTTCTTACACTGTAGTTTTTCCTTTGAAATTGACACAAAACGTGACCAAGTTTCTTTCAAAATGATCTCTTTTAGCCTGTCACCAATTTTTAATGTCAGTCTAGGGTTATGATATGTTTAACGCTTTCAGTTTCCATTGGGGTATGAGGGAAGCCCCTAGGAACACTGTTTTTGTTTTGGGCACAGACTGAGATTCTCAATACGGAAGTTCCTTAATGTCAGATCACAAGGCCATCTCAGGGAGGATAGCCTTCGTCCCTGAATGGGTTTCTAACCTTTAGGGTAGTCTGACTCATAGCAGGGGTAAATACCAGGTGGTAAATACTCTATGTTGGTATTTACATTTCATTTGGTAGAAAACAGTGAAACACATTTTAAATACAAGACACCAATATCTACATGTATGCATCGTGACATACTGGGTGCATTCTGGCTGCACAAATACCCAGAGACACACATTGTTCATCCGACTTAATTTCTTATCCCATCCTTTTCTCCACAGGATATTTGTTCCTCTGACTCCAACAAGAACGTTTTGTGGCAAATTGGCAAATGACAACTTTTTTCATTCAAAAAAATCAGAACAAAATGGAATGAGTGGTGTATTTGAGATTGTTGCTTTTCTTATCCCTTTGGAGTCTAAAACTACTGAATGATTCATATTTCATTTCCAGGCTCTGATACTATTCCTCTGGCTGCCTCAGAACCATGACAAGAGAAGAAAATCTGCAGAGAGCAAAGCAAAAAGCAACATATTTGTGGCTCAAGCTGGATGAGTGGAAAGGAAGAGAACCACTCCGGGGATCAAATGGGATACTGCAAAGTAAGGCTTAGTGATTGAATGATGGCCAAGTTTATATTCAAGGCCTTATTTCCATTTACAAAATGATTCTCTTTGTATGGTTCAAGGATTAATGGGCTGGGCATCTTCCCAGGTTCAAGTATTTATTTAAAAAGGCTTTCCACGTCAAGGAAATGCAGGTTCTGGAGTGATAAATTTAATGAGGAGATATGTGACTTGAAGTTCTGCCTAATTTCAGGTGTTGAACATCCTCCAACCATTTTTACTGGAATGGGAGAGATTCATCAAACGCCATGACTCAATTCCATTTGCATTATCACCTCCAGTCAAATAAAAATGTCCTGGAAGCTAGGGAGGGTGCAGATACCTACAGCATATGGCCACACAAGGCCAACCTGAGGATGAAAGCAAAGGAAATCAGACAGTTGCCCAGAAACTCCCAAGTATTGGCAACGAATCTGAACGAGAGCTGGAATTTTTTCACTTTTCATCTACTCTGTGTATAACCACGCAAAGAGCTGAGGTTGTCTTGGTGGGAGCTGTGTCTTGGCAACAGCCAGCATGTTAAGCTCTCTGAGACCGTGGCTGGCAATGCTGTGAATGCCATTATTAATATTAATGTTTTGCTAGACGTTCCTGCTCAGGTGCTCTGGAGACTACGCCTGTGCCATTGCTGGCAGATGTTGAGTTGCGGTATGAGGCCTGATCATTGATCATCTCCAACACTCTGTTCACAGAGTCAAGCCTGCTGCAGGGTTGGCACTCAGTTTATCTGTGGTAAACAAGAAGTGTCTGATAATGCAGTGGAAATGTAACTACAGTAGTTCTTACTCTCAAAAAAAGTGGTTCAAACCTAAGTCAAGAAAGTAGCTTTTTTAAAAATTTAAGTCAGTTACTTAAATTTTAAAAGTTTCTCTCTCTCTCCCTCTCTCTCCCTCTCTATGTGTGTATACATATCTAAGCAAATGCAATTGGTCTTCCTTCACAAATCTCTCTCTCTTTTTTTGAGACAGGGTTTCTCTGTAGCTTTGGAGCCTGTCCTGGAACTAGC
>LOJH01004699.1:24522-37831 GCA_001685095.1 Ellobius talpinus | reverse complement strand
AAAGTACTGATGTTATCTTTTCACTGAAATTTGATGACATGTTTAAGAGTTTTGAAAAAACATTTTCCCAGGGCTGGAGAGATGGCATAGTGGTTAAGAGAACTGCCTGTTCTTCCAGAGGACCTGGGTTCAATTCCTAGCACCCACATGGCAGCCACAACTATCTGTCACTACAGTTCCAAGGGACCCGAAACTGTCATGTAGACAAAACACCAATGCACATAAATTAAAAAAGAAGAAAACACTTTCCCAGCATGGTCCTGTATTTCTGCTTCTATGAGTTTATTTATAAAAAATTAGAAAGTCACACAGAAATGATTTATAAGATGGCCTGATGGCTAGTAGCATTCTATATAATGTGAAAATGGGAAGCATTTTAACTCTTCGTCAAGAGAGAAATTACTAAATAATGATAGCTTGCCCTTATGAGAGGACATAAACATCCATTAAAATCATAGTTTTAAAATTAATTTAAAACAAAGGGAGTATATTCACAATAGAATAAATTTACAAAGTCTAAAACCTGTGAATGAATTACTCCACTGTTATAAAATGCTCACATAAAACATGACTGGCTGTTACGCTAAGACATTTGTTGGTCATAAGCACTGTTTTGCCTCACATCAAACATGCATACAATCATCATTGCCATTTTGTAAGGACATTAGTTTTCACTCAATGTTTCCAAGTTAGGAAACATACTATTATGTTAGGAACTGACTAGGTCTTTTCTTGCCCATCCCTGCTCCTGGTGGAGGCTGGCAAGGGGGCATATTATTCCTCTTTAGATGGTCTGGCTTGTCCTCATCAAAAGATGAAGGCACTGGGACAGAGCTACCTTTTTGTAGCAGTGGAACAAGGTGTGTGTTTGCTCATCTTGAGTTCATGTTGTTAGAGAGGAAGGGTGGGGAAGATGTAGACTTACATGGTCCTGGGATTATGCCTGTGCAGACTGCCACCTCTAAAAATAAACGAAACTGAGGACCAGGGTCGAGGGTGATAGGCCTATCACAGTCCGATACACTTGGGTCTGGTATCGGGTTTTGATTCGCACTTTGAAACAAGACTCATGACAAAAAGAAGGAACTCAGTGATCTTTTCTAGGCAGAACACTACTACTTGTCTAGGGAGACACTGACTCGTGGCATTTGAAGAATGAGGTTCATGCTCTTTGGATGTAAAGGCATGAGGACATTTTTTCCATGGCTGGCATTCCATGTAAAGTTGCTTTGGACAGAGGTGTCATCTGCGATTATCAAGATATAATGAAGGTGTCATGGACAGAAAATTCTTATTTTGATATCTTGAAGCTCTGGCCTTCAGTCTCAATTTCTGCTTTTACCAATGGGGTGGACTTGGACCAGCCATTTCCTCTCTCTCCAAAGGTCTGCTTCCTCTTTATTAAGATGTGCTTTCCAATACTTAGCTTAATGTTTATTTTTCTGGAGTTGCGAATAAAACAGCAACCCATTATATAGTGATTCCTACATACAAAGAACTATTTCAAACACTTTATATTAGCTGATTAAATTGTCATTGTGATCTTTGTAGGATCATCATTACTATTATTGTCCCCATTTATAGATGAGGAAACTAAGGCACAATCGCATTACTTGTCCATGATCAAACCTGTAGGAAATAGTAGTGCCTGGAATTGAATTCAACCCAGGCTGTCTGATTCAGAATGATATTTAAATCATAACCTTGTTGCTTGACTCAAGTTAAATACATAGTGTGGATGATCTAGTACTTTCAGTGAGGGTGATATTGCCCTGAAGGATGGGCAAATTGGATACTAGGGGGCGAAAGAGATTTTAGATTTATAGACAAAGTGCAGATGTTCACGTGGTGCAAAAGCAGACATACAGGCAATCTCTTGTTCTTAAACTTGATGAGGGAGTGGAGTAACTGGAAAAAAGATGTCTAAAATGGCTCCTTGTGAGGGCAATAATGCAAAAGAACAGATTAAGCCATATCAGCATAGAGCAGAGCGAGCACACTGCGGGTGTCTTATGAATGCTTTCCTCTGCCTGTGCTATTTGGTGTGAGAGGTGAAAAGCCTGACCGAGGGGCTCAGGCATTCCCTGGCCCTCTGATAGTTTTGTTCTGAGTGACACTTCTGGGCCGAGAGACAGAGGCCTGATCCAGTGTTGCCCTGGACTGAAGCAGAAGGCAAGGCTGGAGGCAATGAATTCCTGTCACCCGGGTTCTGCTTCAAGTGCATGAGTTGGCTAAGTTACTTGAAACAAATTATGCAAGATTTCAATGTCACAATCAGTCTGCTATTCAGGAACAGATGAATATTCAAACCCACCAAATACACTGGATAAATAATTCCTGCTCTAAGTGTTGCACATCTCTTGGGTCCCAGGCATAAATGGGAAACCATAAATGGGAAACAAGTATGGCCTTACTGGGCATGGAAAAATATAGCCTAGATAATCCTATGGCTGTTTGAAGAAGAAATTACTCTATTTATATACAATGCTTGGCTCTGTTTACCTACATATAAAACCTTATCTGTAAAAGGAAAACCCCCATATTATTGAAGTAGCACAACAATGTAAGTCTAACTTTCCTCTGTTCTAATACTGTTCATTTCCTTTTTAAAGTGTGCGTTTGTGTGGGTGTGCACACATGTGCATGGGGTTGTATGCACATGTGCATGCATGTGAAAGTGGATGTCAGCTGTCTCATCGATCGTGTTTTACCACGTGATCTCTCCCTGAACCCGGAGCTCATCAATTTTGGCCAGGCTGGTTGACTAATGAGTTCCAGGGATCCTTCTGTTTCCGTCCTCACCTCCAGCACTGGGGTTACAGAAGAGCACCTCCACAGTTGGATTCTACCTAGGGGATGAGGACTGATTTCAAGTTATCATGCATGCATGGAAGACATTTTATTGGCTGATCCATTGATGACCCCAGCCCTCTACAAGCACTGATTCATTTTATTCCAGAGGTAAAATACTTACTCCATTTTTGAATGTCCAAACATTGACTCTAAGAACGTTCTATATGATCCTGCTGTAATTTGGGAATGATATGACCCACAACGACAAACTTCTCCAGGGTGTTTTAAGTGAAATAAAACAGCAGAGATGTTCTTTGTGGGCAGTAGGTCAACTTATTTTATCCCCCTTTTTTGCTTCTGTTAAGGAACCTCTTGAGCCATATGTAGTTCTTCCTAGGAGCCTGAGAAATCTCATGATGGACCTCAGCAAGGGGGCCGAAAATAATTATTCTCCAGTAAATAGCTTTCTTACAATGTGGTCAGAGGAATCTTGAGCCCCTCCACATTTTTTTCTTTTTAAGTAGAAAACAAGCCTTCATTTAGAGTCAAGGGGACACAGACCCTCTTTCCTTGTACCTTGAAGGGCTGAGGACCAGAAGAAACTCAAGAGAGTCAGCTCTTTTCAGAACGTACAATCTCAGTGAAGGTCACTATGATGGGTACAATCATCATCTCCTGCAGATCTAGACAGATATCTGGAAACATTGCAAACAGAAAAACAAAAAAGAGGTTTTCAGTTTTCCTAGCTCATCTCTCTCACCCATCTCCGGTACCCTGCTCTAGTCCTCACGTCTCTGGCACCATACCCCCCGAATCGTGTTCTCCTCCTCCATTTGTTGTTTCTAAAGGAGAGGGGAGGAAAAAGGGGCAGGGGGACAGGGACTCTTCTCATGACACCTTTGCTGTTTGAGATCACACACTACCCTGTGTGGGAAGCCAAGCCAAGAGCCAGAGACCATCACTAAGGACTGAGGAAGGCTTCTTGGCCAGGTGTGTCCATCTGGGTTTTGTGGGTATCATAGGCAAGTTCTTATGACTGTCTGTTGGTCGGTTAATTGATCGTGGGTGGTGGTAGAGCAAAAAACTCCATACTGATGCTTTTAGATTGGTTCTAGTGCAATGGGAGATAAAACTTTTTTTTTCTTATAAAAGAACAACCAACTCTTGGCCTCCAGGATTTATTTGCAAAGCTATAGGATACATACTTGGCAAAAGTTGCCAGCTGCTGAGCCTTGCAACCCAGCATATATCTGCCAACGCTGAGCATCCTAGAGGCTGCTCCCAAATATGACAAAATGAGGTGGGACACCAAGCAGGATTCTTTTTGGGAGACACAGGACTTCGCTGATGCATGGCTTTGGCCCAGAGACTCCCTGGAGGACTTTCGAGAGCACATCTGCCCTATAATTGAAGTGCCTGCGGCCAGGCTTCTGCCCCTCTTTCACTTGGAGTCAGATCTTCATCAAGACTGGTACTAGCTATACCCACAGTTCTCCTCCATTTGTGGTCTGCCTGATTTGACCCTCTTGGGCTCCAGAAAAAGAAACACGTTCTCTAAATGGCTTTATAAGATGCTGCGAGCAGGAAAACATGGAGAATATGTTCTTTGGTTCCCAGGCGCTGAGAGGTAGCTCTTTGTTCTTGTATAGTCACGCATTCGTGCTAAGTCGGTAGCCACTGAGGCCTCTCAAGCACAGGCAGTAGTCCAGACTCTGTTTAGTGCTTCACACAGGCTGCATCATCTAACAGCCCTGTGTCCTGGGGAGTTGGGGATCTGGGAACCTGAAGTTTAGAGAGATTAAGTAGCTTCAGGTTCCCAGGAATATATTATTCTATTCCCTAAGCATCACAAACCTGAGAAATGGCTAAATCAGGATTCAAAACCAGGCTACCCAATGGCCCAAACTCCGTGCTTCTGCTTCTTGCCAAGAGTGCAGAGCGCCGATGTGCACAACTCCAGAAACACAACAGCTGCAGGCTTCAAAGCTGAGGGCTGTCTCATCGTATCCATTTGTTGTCTCTTCCTTCCTCTCTACCTATCTCCCTTCTTTCCTCCCCACCTTTTTCTAGTTTGTTTTCTTGTTTTATCTTTAGTGTCAGATGGGCAACTTTCCAGACACAGAGATCCACTGTCCCCCCCACCCCCCATCACTTGCTTTTCAGGCGTGGTACCCATCACTCGCTTTTCAGGCGTGGTACCCATCACTCGCTTTTCAGGCATGGTACCCATCATTTGGTTTTCAGGCGTGGTACCCATCACTCGCTTTTCAGGCGTGGTACCCATCATTCGCTTTTCAGGCGTGGTACTCAAGCTGGAACCATTGCTCCCCTACTTTTGCCAATTGGGCTGCAGGGACTGGTGATCTGGATGGTTCTGGTTGGGTCCGACATGCATTGGCAGAGGAAAGAAGGGCACTGGCTTATGGAGTCCTTAGAGAAAAGTGCGGGAGAGCAGGGAGGCAGGCTGACGCTCTCAGGTTGGCTTCAAAGGGAAACAGTCAGGCAAACTAAAGAGCTGTCAGCTCAGGGTCTGAGAGTTAAGAGCCAGGGTGAGATTTTCTAACTAGTTGTAGGATGGTCTCTGCCACTTCCAGGCTCAGGCATGTCATTGGGATTTTTAGTCCCTTCCTACACGGTCTCGGATGTTGATCTGTGTTGTTAATGATGAGCCAGGGAGGCACAGCATTTGGAATAAGTAGGTGCCAGGAACATTTCCGTGTGTTCCGTCAGTGAAAAACTTAGTCTTGTGCTGCCAGTAAAATTAGGTGACAGCTTTCTTCCAAGAATTTGTTCTTTGCCTGTTTGAAAACGTGTGTTTCCGGTTTAGTCTCACTTAGCAGGCAACAAGCGGGACAAAAGCTTGAATGTGGTGCAGCATCAGATTCCAAAGGCACCCGCGGAAACGGCTCCCTTTGTTATGGGGTGGGTGACAAAGCTTTCGCAGAACGATGAAAAGAGTGAGGCAGGGAAAACCTGCTTTCCTAAACAAGCTTAGTTATAAGTCTGAATGAAAGTTCTGTTTTCCAAATGGTCCTGTGCGTCCATTAAAGAAAAACACATTAGCAGACGCTATGTATATATGTGGGGCATGCGCACACATCTTACACAGGACAGCTGTCAAACACATGCTTTTTTTTTTCTGATGGTGAATTTGTGAACTATCATCTATCCCTGTATAACAAACCGCCCCCAAGCCCTGTGGCTCAAAAACAGCCTTTATTATCTTTCAGAGTTTCTGCAGGCCAGGAATTGAGGTGAGCTTTTAGTGTTTGGTATTATCGCAGGGACTGTCCTGAGGTCCCACTGGCCAGGACGGCTACCTTCTGAAGGCCCAAATGGAGCAGGAAGATCTACCCACAGGGCATCCCACTCATGTCCAGAAAATTCACTCAGCTGGAAGACCATGTCTCTGTCATGAAGACACTGTCTTTAAACAGGTGGATAACCTTAGATATGGGCAGCTCCTTCCCCCAGAGAGAGATGGCAGCTGCGGTGTGTGTGCCGACTGCATTTGTAGGTTGCGTCCCATCCTTTCTGCCACAGGGCATCTGTTTACAAGACAGCACTGTGATGGCTAATCTTCACTGTCACCTTCATGGGGTTTGGAATGACCTAAGGGAGCTACTGCTGGGCACACTGTGAGAGGGGTTTAACTGGGAAGAGAAGACCCATCCTGAATGCGGGCTGCAGGCTCCCAGGAACTAGGGTTGCAGATAAGCAAAGAAGGAGGAATCCAGCTGCATGCTAGCATGCGTCTGTCTCTGCTTCCTGATTGCAAAGACAGTGTGACCGGCTGCCTGATGCTCCTGTTGTCCCAGCTAGAGCTTGTACTCTCCAACTTCTGTCACAGCTGTGAAAACACTAACTGCCTCAACCGGACTGACTTTGAGATTGCCTTGACTGGGGTGACAGGTCAATGAAGGAAGGACAGTCACACAAACACATGTATAGACAAGCTGGGATCATGTGGGCCTTGTGCCCTGAAGGAGACCATCACCAGCAGCTCCAACACTCAGCACATCGGAATCAAGGAGGTGGATTTGCTATTTAGAGCTGAACAAGGGGGCAGGTTTAGCTAGTCTCGGTGGGGGGTTCTCTGTATAGGGGAACAGTCTCAGGCTGTAAATAGGAGGGAGAAGGGAGCTCTGGGAGATACCGTCTGCGTATACTGTCAACATCTGTATGCTGGTCAAGGGAAGGGAAGGCTTTGCCATTCATTCCCTTGGGTCTGAGGCATTGGGACCCTTGTCATGTCAACAGCATACACATTCACTCGGAACTTCACTGGCTACGCACAAATCACTAAATATAGTTACATACTCAAAGGAGAGAAATCAAGCTGTAACAGAGATAAGCCTATCAGATAATTTGTGGACATATTTAAAAGCAAACAACCACAGTGAACCTTAATTGTGTGAAAGAAATAATTTGAAGTAAGTTCTTTACAAAAGCAACTGCTCTCACTTGAGGATGAAGGTAGCTCTGAGACTGATGCCACGGTCATAGAGCAAATCAATAGAAGGCTGAGGGAATGATCTTTTCATGGAAACAGATTGGAAGAGAAATTTCCTTCCAAAGAATTTGTAAACTAGGCTGACACAGCAATTATCTCTCTTTATAGGCTACAATGTAGAGCTTAAATGCATGGGTATAAACACAGTGGTCGGATCAGGGTGATCCGCCTATCACCTACACATTATTTAGATTAGCTGTTTTGAAATAGCCAACTAAAATACTGTCAACCATATAAGACATTTCTAGTTGTGCTTTTCTGTGAGGGAAGGGATGTTAGCCCGACAGAATATCTTTGGTATGGGCCTTGATGCCAATGTTAAGGGCACTGTCCTTTTGGTATGATTGCCCCAAAGACCTCATACTGTATTACCACCACATTAGGGGTTATGACTTAAACATATGAATTTTGGGGACACATAAATGTTCAGACCCTGGAATACCATTCTTGGATTCCAGCCCCCACTCATGAATATGTTTCTCGCATGTAAAATATACTCTTTTGTATCCATGGCCTCTATATCCATAGAGTTAATCAACTACAGTTTGAAAATTCAATTAGGCCTATCATTGCTGCAGAGGTACAGAACACACTACAGACTTTGTCCCTCATCATTATTTTCAGAAAAACACAATATAACATCAATTTACATACTATATAAATTACATTAGGTATTATAAGTAACCTAGATACGTCTTAAAGTATATAGGAGGATGTGATTATATGAAAATATTATGATGTCATTTTATACAAAAGTCTTAGGTAGTTGCAGACTTTTCTTATCCCTGGAGGTCCCAGAACTGTTCCTCATGTATACTGATAGGCATTCAGTCAGTCCCAGCACCCCCAAAGTCTTAGTTGACTCCAGCTTCAACTTCAAAGTCTAAAGTGTCAAACCCCACCTAAATATCATCTAAGTTGGATACGAGCAAGACCAGAGGTGCTATTTCCACAGGGAATTTTATTTTGAGCTGAGTGGTAGATACAAGTAGATGCTTCATTTGCATAGATGTCTGGGGGTGGAATATTGATCTGTTTGCTCCCCACTTTACTATCACAATCCCAATTTGAATTTTACTCTCTTTGGCTCATTTCAAACTTTGTTTTTAAAAAGGTCTGTGCTTGGGCAGGCAAGATGGCCCTGTGGATTAAGGTACTTGCTGCCACGCCCCGACAAGCTGAGTTGAATCGCTGGGACCCAGCTGAAGGGTGTAGCCTGGGATGCTCTCCCACAAACACACAAAATAAGTAAATAAATACGTATAATTTTACAGAGCCTCTGCTTTCACTATGGAAGATGACCGAATGTCTACTACTGGTGCTGGGATACAACGGGATTGAAGACGAGATGTGGGAGACGGGCGGCAGGTGACTGATAGTCTCTACCCTATTTCCTGAAATGCCAAACCTGGTTTAGATCCAGGACTAATTCTGAACTTTGGGACTGTGAGAGCTCTCTTTCAGTTTCTTAGGACACCGTTTTCAGCTTGAAAAGAGAGCCCTGCAGTGCTTAGGTTTGGGACATTTGGCAGCCTGGGCAACAATCGCTAGTGTATTTCGTGGCTGAGCAGCAGACAGCAATGGTTATGTTTATTTGTGCATGTAAGTGTGCGGACACCAGCGCTACTGTGCAGGTGAGAGGACAATCTCTAAGAGCCAGTTCTTGCCGGGCGATGGTGGCACATGCCTTTAATCCCAGCACGTGGAAGGCAGAGGCAGGTGGATCTCTGTAAGTTTGAAGCCAACCTGGTCTACAGATTGAGTTCTAGGACAGCCAGGACTACCAAGAGAAATCCTGTCTGGGAAAATAAACAAAGAAGCAAACCAAAACCATAACCAAAACCAAACCAAAACAAAAAAGAATCAGTTCTCTCCTTCTACATCTTGAGGACCCCAGAGGTTTATTTGATTTTCTTTTTTTATTCATCACGGCAGTGGGCTTCTGGTTGGGAGAAGTTCTCCCAGAAGATTGAAAGTAAACGAATCAGCATGTATGAAAGTATGCACAACTGAAGGCTCTTACCACTGCAAAACCCCTCTCAGCTGGCAGACTTTTCAGAAAGCAGAGTCCACTGATAGAATTGGAAAGAAGAGATTTCCCTTCAAATAGGAGGATGGTGGTCATCCTGCATCTATCTTAGGTTTCTTTTCTCATTTTAGGCGAAAACAGGCTCAGCTGTATGGGAGTGACTTGCATCTTCTGGCTGGTTGATGTGTCTCTGATTGAGCTCTATGGCAGAGAATGAGTAACTGGCCCTATAGTCGCCTGACTGGCCATGCTTTTCCTATGGGCATTTCCAGTGGTTCCTGGAGTATTCATGTCTTGCTCTACCATGGATTTTCCCTGTGAGGAGAATTTTATTGATGTTGGCTATGGAGCTCCACATTGTCTCCATGAGTTGTTGAATCATTTGCAGAGGTCCTGAATATGTACAAACCTATTGGAAAGTCAGTTTTCATATCTCCAAAAAGCAGTGAGGAAGAGCAAGCGCGGACACCATGGTGTAAAACCTCACGCCAGCAGGAATCTCTTTACGTGGTTTCCTCTGCTGTGTGTCACCAGGACACGGAGTAACTATCCCATGTATCATTATACTCTTAGATTTGCCCGCTCTCGGACGTATGCCTCCCAGGCTTGCCTGCGATGCGACCCATAGAACAGCATAATGATGTGTGTGGGGACAGAACACAGAGCTAATGCAAGGTTGGTCTAAGATTTTAAGTAGATTCCCCCATTGCATAATTAGACCAATCAAGAGAGAGATTTAGGAGGCTTATCCAGAACTTGAAAGAACAGCTGTTCAACGATAAAACAGAGTCTAGGCAGTTTTAATGCACAGGAACCTGAGGATTCCTTTTTAATTTTTTTTCTAAAGTGAAGCACCTGTGAACTTGAATGGATGGGGATTTGAGAGTTTTTATGTTTATGATAATGTTCACCACTCTGATCTGTAGGCAGAGCTGGAGTCTTTTTCTTCCAGCCACCTTTCTTGCTCTAATCTCTGTTCTGTGCTCGGTTCTTGTTGATTTGCATGTATGAATAGTAACACCTACTGACGGGCAGGACTCAGGAGATGCAATTTGGTTGACGGCTTCTCCTACCGCAGTGCCCTGTCAGCATCTTGCATTGATTTGGAGTGTAATCAATGCTCCTCGTTACTGCTGTGCCTGCTCCTCCTGGGCTCTGACTGGCCTCCTCCAGCTCTGTTCTCTGGCATTGGCGTCGCTGTGGATTGCTTGGAAAAGCTCGATTTACCCCTGCCTGGATACCAGAGGGATCTGTTGGGGGGCTATTAATATGTTCCAGAGGGAAATAACTCACACTGTCTTTTTTAATCGAATAATTTCTTGCCTGCTTTATAATTTATCATATCCTTTGTTTGAAACATTATAGTTCTCCAGCTAGGAATTATAGTACCCTTTGAAAACCCCAGCTTGATATTAGGAGAGCCATGATATGAGTTTCTAATCAAAATTCACCACATGGGCTCTGTCTTTTCAATAGGGGATATTTAAAAACCTGGGAGAGCGGGGCCAGCAGTACATATCCCCGGAACTGGCAAATCTCAGATAATATGCAGAGTCCATGGGAGGAATATTTTTTTCCCTTGAGGAAGCAGTCCCTTTTCCAAAGCAAGACACCCCTCACCCCCAACCCTGTCACCTTTAATGGCAGGAGATCCTTGCGTTCTGCATTAGCTTTCTATGGGGGATTCATTTAAGTAATGACTGACTACCTCTCTGAGAAGACTTGGGCATCTGCATCTCAGATGTTTTCTTCCTCTTCCTCCCTTCCAACTGCACAGAGGAATGCTTTGCCAGGAGGTTCTCCACAGTCCCAGGCAAACTTCCTGGGAACTTTAAGTAGTTTTCCACCTCTGGTCACAGGGGGAACTATAGTTGGGTCACGACAGCTCAGCTCGGTGTGAGACTGGGGAAATGGCGGAGGGACACTTTTTACCCATTATCACAGCTTTTCATCTTTTACTCACTTCGCATTTTGCTTCTCACATAATGTTTTCAAAATAGCTGGAGGAGCATTGTTTGAAGTTGCAACAGCCACAGGATAATTCACACAGAGTCCCTCTCCCTGGCTCAGATGTTCAAGGTTGTGTTTATGTATTTTTAAACCTGTCCATAGTTATTTCTCATGAATGGCTGTGCCTATTAGCTCCCCCCACACCTTTGGTTGGTTCTGTGTATATGAGAATCCTTTTAAAGACATAAAAGGCCTCTGTGAGGGCTTTTGGCTGTGAAATCTTTTGTGCAGGCTTGGGGTCCCTTTGTTGTAGGAACACCGAAAGCTTAATATTCCCATAAAATAGGCCTTGGACTTAAAAAAGGCTAGTTTGTCAATCTATTGATTGCCCCAGGCTAAGAACACTAATTCCTTGGCACTACCACTGCATGTATTGAACAGGTTGATCTTTATAGGTCAAACAACTGACACCGCTAAAATAATATTAAGGTTTGTGGCTGCCTGAACCAAATGGCCGTGAAAAATCCATCATTGCTACCTGATGTCTCTACCCTTTCATTTCTATTATTATAGAAAAATGAAGGAAGGAGCAATGCAAAACACAGGGAAATATATTCAAAGTGATCTACAGCGTTCTTAATCAAAATGCCCTTCCTTTATGAGCACCCGAATAGGCTTATAAATAGAACCAGCAACGGGCATTTCAATCAGACCTTTATAGCTTTTCCTTTGCCAAGACTGACTTCCTGACCAAGTTCAATTCTGTTTTTTTTTTCCCCCAAGTTCAATTCTGGTCTAGAGTCTTGAAACCACCATCTTGCTCATGTGATGCTGCCGGGTGCTGGTGAGGCAGGGCTTCCAGCATTAGCGTGTTTTCCCAGTTTGCTTACTGGGCTGGGCTATCTTCAGACATGCTGTAGACTTTCTGCTTAGAGTGTAGAATCCAGCACACAACCAGGCAGAGTCTCGGAGACACCTGGAACTTCGGTCAAGAAGAGATGGAAGGTAGGAATCTGAAAACGAGGCACAATATTGATGTGTAAAATGTGCTGTTTTCCCCTCAAAGCACTGTGTGCTTATGAGGCGATGGAGGAGGATGGGTAGAAGATGCCCCTGGGGAGATTTGAAGATGTCATTAACGTCCGTGCCTGGCCCTAGTGACTTTGTCAAATCTCTAGGAGGGACAAGAGCAGGGGACACACGGAGAAAGAGAGGAAAATACAAAGAAGAGCAAGAGTTCGACACGTCTGTGAGTGTCAGGGGCAAGTAGGTCAGGCTGGTTTCTGATGAATCGCTTTCTTGTCTTTCCTAATGTAACAGAGACCTCAGTTTGAGAAACTGAGCTGTGTTTATCCCTGGATTTATTGGCTCTGTCTGGGCAGGTAACTGGGTGACACTGCCACTCTTTAAGGACTGAGGCTAATCTCTGAATTCAGAGTCTACCCTGGAGTAAGATGTCACAACAACAAAGACACAGTTTTTAGTATGTTGCAAGGGTGTCTATCACACACCAGAAAATATCAGGCACCAGAAAAGAATGGCACAAATCCTGACAGCTACCTGAAACATCCTCCTAGGCAGGGTGAGATGTGCCAATACCTGCATCTACATAGACTTTCCAATACATCATTTATTTTGTTAAAACTTATTGATTATTAGTGTGTGTGTGTGTGTGTGCACGTGCATGCACCATAGTACATGTGTAAAGGCCAGAAGGCAATTTTATGTGATCATTTTTCTCCTTCCTCCTAATTCATGTAACTCATGCTTCATAAAATGCGATTCCTCTGTCAACTCTCAAGTCTTCCAGGGGCTATTTATATGCGGATTAAAGACTGTCCTATGGAGAGAGAATGTGGAACAAGAAGAAAGGGGTAATCTTGAATATGGTAAGGTGTTCTTCATATAGCTTCCAGTTGTTGGGCTTGACCACAGAGCATTTAAAGGATGAGAATGAAGGGAACTGGAGGTAGGTGCGTGCATGTGTGCGTACGTGTGCATGTGTGTGTGTGTGTGTGTGTGTG
>LOJH01004699.1:2091-13678 GCA_001685095.1 Ellobius talpinus | reverse complement strand
TCGAGGCCAGCCTGGTCTACAAGAGCTAGTTCCAGGACAGGCTCCAAAGCTACCTGGAGAAAATAGGTCACTGTGTGTGTTGGCTAGTTTTATGTCAACTTGACACAGGCTATAGTTATCTGAAGGATACTCGATTGAGAAAATGCCTCTATAATATCTGACCTTAAGCATTTCCTTAATTAGTGATTGATGGGGGAAGCAATAATCCATTGGGTGATGCCATCCCTGGGCTGTTGGCCCTAGGTTCTACAAAAAAGCAGAATGAGCAAGCTATGGGGAGCAAGCCAGTAAACCACACCCTTCCGTGGCCTCTGCACCATGTCCTGCTTCCAGGTTCCTGCCCTGTTTGAATTCCTACCCTGACATCTTTCAATGATGGCCTGTGATATGGAAGTATAAGTCAAACAAACCCTTTCCTCCTCTATTTACTTTTGGTAATGATGTTTTATTTTTGTTATAGCAATGGTAACTCTAACTAAGACACTAGGGATGGAGGTGTCCTGAAAGGGTCGAACTTGTCCTCCCCTGCCTTGCCCACTGATAGCCATAAGGGAAATAGCTTTCTTCTGTCAAGTTCTTCTGTGTCTGTTCTACCTCAACACTGACCTAACAGCAGTGAAGTCAGCTGGACATGGACTGAGACCTTTGCAACAATGAACCAAATAACTCAGGTGTTCATCATAGCGATGGAAAGCGACTGGCAGCCCCAAGTCTTTACTGTGGCTATCAAGGCAGCTGATGGCCCTGGGACAGTGGCCAGTACTCAGATGGCTAGCATCTCTTTTGGCACACCCCTTCCAGCTTTGGATCTCTGTGGCCATGTGCTTCAGCACAGAAGTTGCCACAACAATTTCTTTCTCTTCTTGGAAGCAAAACCCATGTTCCCCTGTGTATGAGACATATAGGCTCATCTTGCCAATGTCCCTAATTTGGGAATACATTTTTTCTTGGGGAATCCCTTCCCGGTTCAAGTTTCTACAAGAAATTTAATCTTTGATCTTAAATTCTCTTCCAAAAAATACACAAAGACTCATACATTTCTGTTTTTCTGTTTTACACTTGGTTTACCCTGGGGCAAGGAACAGAGTGGATTGTTCTTACTTAATTGCAGTGGACAGGAGAGGAAAAAAAATCAGAGAACAGAAAAATAAGTTAGTATTTCAGATTGCCACTTAATCACATCTCTATTTTAAGGTGATATTTCTCTACCTCAGCACTATCGACTTTGGAGCTGGGTAAATCTTTGTTGTGGACAGCTGTCCTTGTTGTACAGGTTGCTTAGCAGCATCCCTGGCCTCTACTTGCCTGGTGCCAGTAGCACTCTTTCCCCTCTCTGTGACAACAGAAATGTCCCCAGATGTTGCTGAAAGTCTGTAGGAAAAGGAGTGGAATCACACTCTGTTGAGAGAAACTGATTTAAAGAATACCCTTCGCTATAATCTTTGTTTTCTCTAAGATTTAGCAGAGTATTTAACACGTGGTGGATACCTCGTAAATTTTCTGATTGAAGGAGTTCAATTAGTGGACTCTATATTTCACCTGGAGCCACTGCTCATCTTGAAAGGGGAAAGAAAGAAAACACATGTGCTTTTCTTGAACATGTCTGCCTTTCTGTAGGTGCACAATGCATAGGGGTGAGTGTACAAGCTAGCTACTGCGACGGAGGAATTCTAATAAAATTCTGATCCCAGTCACTCAACTTTGTGGAGCTTAACGCAAAGTTAGCTGACACAGAACATTTATGAAAACAACAACAACAACAACCCAATAATGATTTTTATGCCAGGAACTAAATCCTGGGACCATGAGTCAACTATAGCGCTTTTCCCTAGTCATACTTCTTGAGTTCAGTGCTTGAGTTATTAGCATGAATGGAAAAGAATGAAGAGGCAGTTGAAATACCCCGATGATTATAAAGCCACAGATGCAGTCATGCACCTAGTGCCTTGGAAGACCTTTCTATAATGAAAGGGGCTTTTCCTGTGAAAGATAAGGGCTTCTTCACAACCTGCTTTAGCAGGGGTGAAGATTCCACATTAGGCAAGGGAAGAGATTTTATATATATATATGTGTGTGTGTGTGTGTGTGTGTATGTGTGTGACTCCTGTATGTGTGCATACTAGAATTAGGGCAGGAATTTCTAGCCATATTACTATTTATGTCTTATAGGAAGCTAATTCTACCTCTCAGATACAATGGCAGCCCAATTATGAACTCAGACAGGCTAGAAGGGGATTAGCATTGCTACTGCTCCATGCTGTTCATTGTCTGGTTAAAGTGAAGGGAGAGGCTTTTATCTTTAGGCACACAATAGATAGCCTGTCATCTCAGGCTTTTAGAAATTTAAATATACAAGCACTTGGCAGAACAGGTATCTCTGCAACCTTTCTTAATAACAACAGGCCAGTTCCGTGCCTGGGGTACAATTTAGCAGGTACATCTCATTTTGGCATATGTGTGAAAAGGAAAACCCTATGTAGTAGGATTACTTTACCAATATGATGTTTCAGAAATAGCTGAGATTTAAATTGCCATGGGGCTGTATTATTAAGGTCTGAGATTTATGCAGTGTACACTACAAATCCCTGGAGAGATAAATGTGCTTATATTATAGGTAAAAATCAGAAAGGTAAATAGCAAGTCTGGATACCATTTTCTTTTAAGTGGTATTTTAGTTGTGTGAGGATTTCTTAAGGGCAAAAACAGACAGAGCAATGTTTAATCAGAATGTGAAAAATTAGACTCAGAGGGAACCAAGAATTTTAGAAGCTTATTTTTTTCAGACAATAAGTTATGACTGCTGACCCTTGAATAGATAACTTTTTTACCTAAGAAAGGTTTTTTTCCTCCTTAAGGGCTCTGCCTAGGAGTGTTGTGCTAACACTTCCATGACCTACTGGTTCCTTTCCTTGTGGTCATTATCACTCTCCGTGGGGGTCCCACTCCAGGAATCCTTAATTCCCAAAGGTCCTAGTGGAAATAACATGTCCTGTATGAGTCCCCTTCTCAATTCTCACTGTCAACATGCAAACATTCTGGAGTTCCCAAGTCTCTCTACACTGACATTACTTCCTGTTTTCTTTCTCTGTTTCCTACAGGAGAGGAAGCTCCAGGTTTCCTTGGTTCACGAATTCCTCTTCCCCTGAACCCTAATCATCCTGCTGATGAGTATCTCATGGGTGTCTCCACTTCACTTCAGAATTTGCTTCTAAAATGCGGTTACATTGGTAGACTTCAGTGTGTTTTAGTTGTGTAGTATGGCTCTCTGGGGTATTAGCTGACATCTCAAAGAAGCTCTTGTTCAAATGTTTAGAAATCCTGTGTAGAAGGTAAGCATGGTGGTACATGCCTGGAATCCTACCACTTGGCAATCTGAGGCACGAGGATAATGAGTTTGAGACTAGTCTAGGTTTCAGAGAGAGTTCATGGCTAGCCCAAGGTACATCATAGGACTCTATTCCTGCTGAGCCTCTACTCCCACCAAAAGACAAAAAGAATCTTGTACTTGGTCCCACCTTTGACCTCTCACTGCTCCCTCCTCCTCTCAGGAGGATCTCAAAGACAGGAAGGTAACTTGACATACCCTTATGTTGCTTTGTGACATCTATTGACATCTCACCAACTTGGAGAAGGCCAAGTTGGACTTTATATGTAGACGATGCCAGCTGTGCAAAGTCTGGAAGTGAAGAGGATCTCCTGTTTAGAGGTGGAGAATCTAAGCGCTAGTGAGAAGTCAGAAAGGTATCATGTCCATGAATCACCATCCACTGGAGATCAAGACCACGATAGGCAGCAAGGCTAAGTTCCAAGGTGGAGCCGAGTCTGCTGCTCATACATACAAAGGGCAATGGTTCCAGGGTGTATGGGCTGGAAAGTGCTGTGTGGAATTTTTATAAAACCAAGAAAAGAGGTATGGAAATAGGTAAACTTATTCATAGCTTTCACAAATACATATTGTACTTTTACCATATAATAAAGACAGAGTTTACAGAATGAGGTCGCCCAGCAGCATCTAGTCAGCGAGCTCAAGTTCAGAGCCTGGTATGCTCAGGGCATTTGTGCAACTCTGAGAAGGGTACATGGGGGTGACCTGCCAGAACGGTATCACTCAGGAGCAGCCTGGGGTTCCTTCTCTCGAGCCAAGAATATCCTATACAGCTTGCAAACCCAATTGCCTAGCCGAGAATGAGCTATTGACGTAATGCCTGGCATCTCAGCGAGAGCACAAACAGCAAGATATGGCCAAGGGCTGCCATTGCTGGCCATGCCATGATGGCAAGTAGCAAGCACGTTCTTCTGGATGACCTTTTAGGTTGTAAGAGCACAGAGCCCCATGCAGGCCTCATGCTGCACCTATCTCATTCCTGCAACCATTTCCCCCTTTACCGCATGGAACTAGGTCTCAGTCACATTCTTTTATTTTTAATCACTCCTCAAAGACAGGCATATTGAAGTATTTTAGGATAAAAAAAAAGACAATTTGAGCTCTCTGGAACAGTTCCCTATTCTTCCTGCCAAGTATGTCCTAAGTCCTCAGCAGGAAGTTCAATTAACAAATCCATGAATCAGGGTTTTAATTATACATTTATCTGAAAGGAAAACGCTGGCTTCACTTCTGTCCTCTACCTTGTTTGCAGGAACCTCAGCGTGACTTTGACTGAGCCTGGGTCCCTGCGGTGGGGTGTGAGATGGCAAAGTGCAAACATGTTAGTGGAAATTCATTTGCATCTGTCCAGGGGCATTTCTGTATTTAGCAAGCAGCAAGAACTCTTGGTTGTACAGGGAAAAAAAAATCAGAATTGATTCTAGAAGATTAAGGAAGTACCCTAATTAAGAGGTTAGCTAATTGTTATTCCCTGCTGTGTCTATAGATTGTATCTGATTTCTAAGTCATGACTAAGCATTTGAACAGTATGCTGTTTTTGAACATGTTCTCTCTCTACTATTCTCTTGCTTCCCCTGTTAGATGCTCTGCTCTTTGAGGTTGGGATTCCCCCCCCTTTTCTCCTCTTCCATTCTCTTTCTTTCTTTCCTTGCCCTCTTTCAGTATCTTAGGGGGAACTTGACTTTCAACAGCTCTCCTATTTGATATATCAAGCGTAGAGTAGAAGGCTTGGAAACAGGACTGGATGTGAGTGCTTAGGCCCATGCTGTAAGCTGGGTGAGTCCAGAGAAGCAGTGTTTGTCAGGCAGAATATCAGGAGATTCTGTTGAACATGAAAGCTCAATCAGCTCTCATAGGCTGGGGTCAGTTCAGTGGGTTACAGGTTTCCTGACATATACTATTTTCCCAAGTCCTTTCTAACCATCGATAAGCTACTTCTTCGAAAATTGTCAATATTGTTGTGTCAGCGTAGATGCATAGTAACCTTGATCTTTGGTTCTGTAAGTTTTAATATTGTGAGCAGTCCCAAACCATGACTAGACTTCATTGCCCATGTAGCAGGTGGGGGCGGGGAATGAATATTACTTTTCAGTTGCCCCTCCTCCTTACTGACAAAGGAATATAACTGGCCTGAGGGTTTCTGGTTACCTCAGCCCATTTTCATTGTGTGTTTCAGTGCTCCATGTGGAAGAGAAGCAGAGTGAGTTGGGGGCTCTGGGTTTATGATTAATTTTATCTTACCATGGCAAATGTTAATATACCTCCATGTTGGCTAAGATCTAAGGTAGAAAAGGACATACGGGCCACTGAGGAATTAGAATTACTACTTTAATATGTAAGTCTGAGATATTTAAAAGTAGGACTAAAAAAGACATAGAAGTGTTCCCCTTATTCCGCATCCTCTCCAATATAAGCTGTCCACAGTGTTTTTGATCTTAGCCATTTTGACAGGTGTAAGATGATATCTCAGAGTCATTTTGATTTGCATTTTCCTGTGGATGACAGTTGTGTAGCTTGGTCTGTTTGAGGGGCCCCTGGCAGTGGGACTAGTATCTATCCCTGGTGCATGAGCCCTGTGGTGGGATGCTTTGCTTAGCCTTGATAAGGGAAGGAGCTTGGTCCTGCCTCTACTGACATGCTTTGTTCACTTCCCATGGGAGGCCTAACCCTTTCAGAGGAGTCGATGGGGGAGTGGGTTGCGAGGAGAGGGAACAAAAGGAGGGGTGGGAGGAGGAACTGTGGTTAGTATATAAAATGAATAAAAAATTTAAAATAAAGACATAGGAATCATAAGGTAATTCTAGATACAGCATGGGGGATAAGATTTAATCAAGACATTAAACTTTCAGGCTATTTCTATTAAAGACATTCAATATAGGCTCAAGGGATTATACTGAAAAGGAAGAAAAGCATTGGAATTGGCTCAGAGATGTCTTTAAGTATTTTCCTCTTGCATTTCAAAAACATTAAAAGTATTCATTCTTATATTTAAAGTTATGAAAACATTTTCACGTGTGTTGTATTTGTACATGTTTGTGGGGACATGTACATGTGTGTGTTCATGTAGAGGCTAGAGATCGATAACTGGTATCTTCCTCCAATGCTCTCCGCCTTTCTTTTTGAGACGGTTCTGTCACTGACCTTGACTGCTGAGCTCCAGTGATCTCCTGGTCTCTGTCCTCCACACCCTGGCACTGGGGTTACAGCTGTGTGGCACAGCATCCCACACTACACGGGTGCTGAGTATCTGCACTCAGGCACTCATTTTTGCATGGTAGGTACTTCAATGATGGCACTGCTGTGCTCCTAGCCCCAACTTCCAAACATTAAACTATAGATTTAAGTAACTTCAATAACGTGTCTGTTGGTCAGTTTGGGCTGCTATAACAAAATACCACACATAAGCTGGGTGGTTTAAATAAGGGACAGAAGGTTAAGAGTTTATCAAGTTCAAGGTCAAGGTACTGACAAAGTTGTGAATCTAATTACTTCCCAAAGGCTCATCTTTAAAAGAGTCAAGCACACAGACTTTTAGTCTAGAGTATTATCACAACACATAAGTATGAAAATTCTTAAACTATTACATTCCCATTTTCAGATTATTTTATTGCATACCCTTTAAGCATACCTAGTATATTTAAGAGTCTAAATATCACTGTAACTTACACTGAAGCTCAGTTTTCTTAACATATTTTTCTTATTAGAAATCTATATAGATTATTGTTGCAGGTTGGGCCAATTTATTAGGTATTAAAAATAGAATTGGCTGGAAAATTTTTGCCTTGCTTCTCCGGATGAATATATATTATTACCTATTCATAGTGTTACTGCATACGTTGCTTCACAGTGCTGTGGACTGAAGCCAGGGTTTCACACACGCTCCGCAAACACTGGGCCATGAAGTCTCATGCCTACTCTGGAATACCAGTGCCGGCCTCTTGTCCTTACGGTTTTTATATGTGCAAACCACCTGTCCCCAACCGAGTCAGTGGTTACCCGAAGTCAGACACCCACAGGTCACCCAGCAGTCCTTCATCAGAGCAGGAACAAAGAGTCGCTCTCTCTTTCTCTCTTTTGTTTGTTTGTTTTTCTAACCAGTGGATCGACTCTGTTTTTACTCAACTGGAATAAAGCAATGAACTGGAAACCAGCTGACTTAGAGGTTGTGTGTGACTAGTCAAATGCTTTCTCAGCAGCCATGTTTGAAGCATCCCGTGTTGCCCGGAGGTTTCTGCATTGAGACACAGCAGTGCAGGACGTGAGATACAGCAGTGCAGGACGTGAGACACAGCGGGGCTGAGAGCTGCCTTTCTTTCTGTCAGTTAGAGGACTGGTGTGAATGGGGAGGAGGGGACAGAGACCCGGCACATTGGCCCCCCCGAGTGCATTTGTTCTCGGGGATCATTTTATGAAGGAGAATAGATGACATCTGAGAATCCAGAAATCGAGTCTCCTAGGACTGTGAGGGAGCTGAGGATGAAGTCTTCATACACATCCTACTTAGAAAACCATTCATTTAGAACAGGTGGAGTGATATGATTACACTGTAGGAAACAGGGTCTTTGAATAAAATCTTAAAGTTTTCCAGTTATTTGTGAGAAAAGAGAAAGAACAGCACAAATAAAGATAGGGTGGTGAGTAATTACTCCATTCTATTGACAAGATAATAAGAATCAGGGTAATGAATTTGGGACAGAATCCTAAAATGTTCATTGAGACGTACCATCAGGCCCTTTCTTTTATGGGGGTGGTAGGAAAATTTTTAGCTGGACTTATGATAAAAATATTTAAACTTTGAGAAAATGGTAATAATATGCTTCTTTGATCAAGGTTAGGCTAGGAAAAAAGACAAATAAGATGAAAGTTATTTTCAATATATATTTTTCTTCATTTGACCATATGGAGAAACACTTCCTTGCTGGTAGTAGACACACAATGGGCTCTGTTTTCAGAGATAAGATTTTCCATGTTCTGCTACTGGCTGAGCAACCCTAGGAGACTTTGGTTCTTTACACATATGAAATGAAGGTACTATTCATTGCTCCAAAGGTGAGAGTTTACTAGCCAAAGACTGAATAGAATTTTAGTACAAGAGCCTCCGTGACTGAGTTTGTATGAAAGTAATGTTGGCCATTGACAGCCTCTAAACTTCCTCATTTTCATCAACTATCAATTACCTGGTTCTCTTTCCACAGACAGGAGTGGAAGTCATGGATACAGGGCTGAAATGCACAGTAATGATGCAGTGACACTCAAACCTTCCTAAATAGGGCTAAGGACACTTCATGGTGGAGAGAATGAAGTCTCATTGAGAATCTGGCTCTATCTTTTGATATTACCACGAACCAGAAATGGGTCAGATGCAGACCACTGGTCTCTTTGAACTCCAGTGCCATTTGCTAAGAAATGAAGCTTTTGGTCAAACCCAACTGAATGCAAGAGGCATAAAGTTAGTGTAAAGGAGTGAGGTTGCAGGATTGGGTGGTCGATGTCCAGCGCAGAGCCTTCAGAAAGCCTGTGTACGGGCATTTATGCAGGCCGAACACCCGTACACATAAATGCTTTGACAAGAACATGACTCCTGAAATTCACTCAACCAACGAACCAATGTGAAAAAGAAAATAACATAAATATAAAAATAATGAGGTGTGTCAGTGTGGTGATTTGAAAAAGAGTGGCCACCATAGACTCATAGATTTGGATGTTTGGTCTCCAGGAGTAGCATTATTAGGAGGTGTGGTCTTATTGGAGTAGGTGTGGCCTACTTGTTGGAGGAAGTGTGTCACTTTGAGGTTTTAGGTGCTCAAGTCAGGGCCAGTATCCCTCTCTTCTCCTGCTGCCTGCAGATCAAGATATAGAACCCTCGGCTCCTTCTCCAGCATCCTGTCCGCCTGCTCGTTGTCATGCTTCCTGTCGTGATGATAATGTGTTGTGATCCCCACATTGAGGGCCATCTGTCGGGGTCTAACCTTGATGCATTCGTACGTTTGAGGGTAGGGGCATGTGAATTAAAAATGTTAGGCAGAAAAATCAGAGACCCCCAAATGGACAGAGATACAGAGTATAGTTGGGAGGGCAACCAGGTGAATACTGAATCCTCCTGTGTTTATTTTTCATATGCTATATAAACCCCAATTCAAAAGAGGGGAAGAAGGCAAAAGACTGCTCTACCATGATGCAAAGAATAAGCAGACCATTTACTTCTTCAATACCCAAAACATCAAGAATCTATATCCTGAGTTAAGTATTCTTTTGTTTAGGCAGGACATGCAGCGATCATACCTTAGGCCAAGCATCTTGTAGGCAGCCACACCCTGGGCCACACCTCCAGTCATAACCTTGAAGGAGCAAGAATAGGCCTGAATTCTCTGACCTTTAGTCAAGGTGGAATGAATTCACCTCCATGGGACCCAACAATAATGGATTAAGCCTCTGAACTGTAAGCCAACCACAATAAATCGTTTTTCTTTACAAGAGTTGCCCTGGTCATGGTGTCTCTTCATAGCAATAGAAACCCTAAGTAAGACAGTCAGGAAAAGAATTAAAATTATGTTGACTGTGTTCTTTATTCATTTAGGGGAGGTGAATCTTTCAATACCAAAACCAAAACCAAAATGGTGACATGAAGTCAACATTCAGAAAAACTGAGGCAGGTAGAAGGACCAGCAGCTGGGGAGGTGCCCAGGGGTAGCAGATGAGTCTAGCATGTCCTAGGCCGGGTTCCATACCCAGGAGAACAAATGTGAACCCTTGGTCCATAAATCTGTGTCAAAGAAGCACTCCCACAAAGATTCCAGAGCACTCTGGTCCCACTGTCCCCATTGTCTTTTTATAGATTACACACCTGAGCCAGAGCAGGGACCGCTAATTAGCACAGACACTGGTCTCCACTGTGTAACTCTTTCTGTTAAATCTTTGGAAGAATAAGCTCAAGCCTGGGAAGTCTACAGAATAATGTACCTGTCTATTTTTCTTCAGTAAAAGAAATACAAAGTGACTTAGGCTATTTTTCTGTTTCCTCGGAAATCCAAAGTCAAGGTCTCTGGTAGCTACCTTCCTTTTGAACTGAGTGCTGAGTAAGAACGGAAGGTCAGCTGCTTCCAGCATAGTCTGTTGTATAATGTAGAACACTGTAAAACCACCATGGCTCATCTAATACCATATTAGAAATCTGCAGTTTCCCTCACGAGGGCAAAAGAGGCAGCAATGTGCCCATTATCGCTACACATGGCTTCTGACAATTAGCCGTATTCCAGAGGCAGAATAAACCTGGGAAATTGGGGGTTCCAAGTGCCTTATTAGCCAGGATTAAATTATTTGCCATCAAATGGGAATCCAGTCAGGACTTCCAATTATAATTCAAAAATGTTTTCTGTTTGACACGGCAATAAAAAGAACGCACTGTGATGAGCGAATCAGACAAAGCAGTTTCAGGAGATGCGGGGTGGGGGTGGGGGGACAATTACCAAGGAGCGAGAAGAAAGCTTTAAGTGGATGGGTGACACCTGACTGGAATAAGCATTGCCTTCCTCTCCATAAATTGCTGGGGAAATGGTCCTTATGAAAGTGGTGACACCTTTAGCCTTCTAAGTCGTGAGCATTCCAGGAATGGCCCGGTTTTTCTGAGATTCGTTTAGTTGTGAATAGGGTGAGAGAGGACATTAAATCCTCACTTCATTTACAGTAGTAAAGGAAGTAAACTCTTAACTGATGCTAACAGAATGAAAATATTTCTTTAGGGCTTAACTTTACATAATAAAAACTGATGTCTTGGGATTTAGCAAGAGGAATACAAAATTACACATGCCTTGAGCTCCGTGTTCCTTAAAAGTAGCCAGGAACATGGGAGGACTCCTGATTACAGAGTAATAAAAACATAGTAGTAGAGAAAGTAAAGTTGATGTAGCCAACACGTCTGAAATGTCTTTTATGTGCCTGCCCATTGGTTAAGTGCTCTGAGTGTGTATAGAATCATGCAGCCAATGGCTTGGAGTGTCGCCTTTGGAAACTGACTACCTGGGTCTAGAGCTGACCAATTGAGGCTTTGTGAAGTTATGTGGCCTTTCTGTGAAGACTGCTTAGTGTCAGTGAAAGCTGTGTGACAAAATGTAGCATAAGTTACATATATAATTACATATATGCATACATCAAATTCCTATAGCCACATTAATACATAGAAACAAGCAAAATTTGTATCTATCA
>LOJH01004698.1:23187-35741 GCA_001685095.1 Ellobius talpinus | reverse complement strand
CACTTTCTGGGCATTGCATCTTGCTTTCACAGTATAATATTTAAGTGTATTTCCCACCCTTTCATATTATTTTTCACACACACACACACACACACACACACACACCATCATTCCCAGCTAACACTTAAAGACTCAACTAGACATTTTTCATCTTCCAGATCTGGAGTCTCATTAGAAATTTTTAAAGTGGAAAATACGAGATAAGATTTCAACAGTAGAAACATGAGTTATTTTCCCATCTTTATAATTGTTTAGTGATTTTGCTTCTGTTTTTATCTGATGGTCTACTTGAGAAACAACGCTTGAAATGTCCCATTCTGTGGTGACATGAAAATTTAATTCTACAGTACTTTCTGTACATGGTTGAATAATTTGTATCACTCCATACAAGTGTGAAATAGCTTCGAGATATTTGAAAGATTATCACTAAAAAGCTTCTGTTTTCACAAACTATCTGATATTTCTAAATTACTATTGATTTGCTTGTTGTTTCTTTTAGATTTCTGGGCAAAACATGTGTGGTTAAATAGTGTTACAATTTTATTGTCTTTTAAATCCTAGATGAAATTGCAAGGAAAATTGGAGAGAATATAAATAATTATCAATTAATACATAGATAATATAAAAGATGTGCACTTTTATGTTTTGTTTGTGAAGTAGACCACTGTGTTTCCAGATAAATGAATATATAATATTTGCAGGCTGGAGAGCAGTAAGGCCCAATTTTGTACATTTTTACCCAGGTAGCATGAGTTCATTAGTTTAAAACCTATGCCATATCCAGAGGACACACCATTTTCATCACTCTTCCACATCCTCTGGATGAGGCATTTTTTCCCATTGCCTTTTCTTTTGTGTTTCCTGAGTCTTGTGGGGTGGTATATTTTACAGTTAGGGTTAAGCACTCACAATGAACTGACATCCACTGAATAAAAAAGATTCTGACAAAGACAAGAAGTCACCCTGAATTACTTGAGAAAAAAATACATATTTGGAAAGCAATTTGACAACAGGCCCTTTAGAAAATCAGCAATAATAAGTTCTCCCTTAGTTAATAACCTAGTGATATGCTCTTGAGTTTGCACTAAACCTTAATTCTTTCCTACTGAGTATGTTTTCAGTTCAATTAGAAATTACTGTGGTTACCTCCCCATCCTCCCAAATTTGTCATGGTCACTATAGTATAAGAGGGTCCTTTAGCCGGTTAAGTCAATATTATAGCTCTGGGATCCAGCTCTGGGTACTTTTGCTGTCTCTCTTTCCTTCTCCAGCAGTTTGTCTCGACTATCCAGGCATCATAAAATCTACCCAGCAGGGGGAAGCTTCCAGTTTGATTTCCCCACATCCTCTGACTGAAGTGGGTTTCCAGCAGTCAATTCCTACTATCTAGTACTGGTGAACAATCAGTAGTGTGTTTATTTTGTGTTTCCTTGATCAAAAACTCACGGAGATAAATCTCATAATTGGTACTAAAATATGATAGGGTGTCTGCTTGCTGGAAGACTGTTTTCAATAGGTCAAGTAAACTAAAGTGGAGTTTGGCATTGGCATTCCTACATACACACACACACACACACACACACACACACACACACACACGAGACTTTTCTGAAGGCCAAAGCTTAATTCTTCATTTGTCTTTTCTTTCTACTGGTTGTTCTTCCTCTGTTCTTTCCCTGGTCTGTTCTTTTACCCTATGGTGGTTTTTCTTATTCTTCTTCTTTCCAGTTCTTCTCTTTCTATGTTGTCTCTGATGTTTTTCTTCTATATCTTTCCTTTTACATTTTTTTAAATTCTCCTATCTCAATTATAGTTCATGAGGAAAAGATTTCTATGCAATAAAAGATGACTTCAGAACCATAAGTAACAGATTTTGCAGATATTAAAATCTTTACATAGAAAAATCACATTAAGATCACACATTTCCAATTTTGTCAGGCTATCTTGTCTGTTTTGACTTTCTAGGTGGATCTATATATGTTTTTCTTAGGGTTCACCTCATTACTTAGATTCTCTAGGATCAAGAACTATAAGCTCAATATACTTTGTTTATAGCTAGTATCCACTTATGAACATACCATATTCATCTTTTTGGATGTGGGTTATCTCACTCAGGATAGTGTTTTCTAATTCCATCCATTTACATGCAAAATTCAAGATGCTATTGTTTTTGTTACTGAGTAGTACTCTAATGTGTAAATGTGCCATATTTTCTTTATTTGTTCTTTGGTTGAGGGGCATCTATGTTGTTTACAGGTTCTGGCTATTAAAAATAATACTGCTATGTATGGGGTGGGGGAGGAAGGGAGAGTGGGAGGGGGAAAGAAGGGGAAAAGGGTAGAGGTGAGAAGAACTTGAGGGAATGGGATAGTCAAGAAGGAGGGAGGACAGAGGTAAGAGCAAGGAAAGAGATATCTTGATTCAGGGAGCCATTATAGGATTAGCAAGAAACCTGAGTCTAGAGAAATTCCCAGGAATCCACAGGATGATCCCAGCTAAGACCCTAGTCAATAGAGGAGATTGACTTGACTTGTCCTAAGTCATCAGTCTGACTGAGCTCCCAAAGTCCAGTTGAAGAGTGGGAAACATGAGAAAAATATGAGCAAAGTGGTCAATACCATGATGGGTACACCCAACAAAACAGTCTACCTGAGCTAATGGGAGCTCACCAACTCCAGCTGGACTGGGAAGGAACAAGCATAGGACCAAACTAGTTCCTCTGAATGTGGTTGACAGTTGTATGGCTGGGGCAGACTGAGGGGCCACTGGCAGTGGCACCTGGATTTATCCCTACTGCATGTACTGGCTTTTTAGGAACCTATTCTCTTTGGAGGATACCTTGCTCAGCCTATATATAGCAGGGAGAGCCTTGAACCTTCCCCAAAGCCTTACCCTCTCTGAGGATTGGATGGGGGGATGGTAGATATGTGGAGGAAATGGGAGGAAGGGAGGGAGTGGGAACCTGGATTGGTATGTATAATGAAAATGGATAGTTTGTTTTCCTTTTTAAAAAAATCACATTTTATGTGTTTCTTAGAAGCCTACATGAAGTTAAACACTTTTCGTTGTATTAATTTTTCCAGCATAACACCTTAACCTCAAAGCAATTAATTTTTTTTATAGTTGACTAATGAAGTTGTAGGGAAGTTAAGTATATTTCAACCAGTACTTTTTCTTTGTACTGACAGACAGCTGTTTGAGGTTTCAGTTTAGCATATTTCTATTCTATTTTCACTTCTAGAAAAACTTTAAGCAAGTAGTCAACAACCCATCCATTTTTCTTTACACACAATAGGGTCATTTAATTTTCTTTCACAACTTTATTTTTTCCAGGTTCATAACAGTATCTGTGATTAATTCTAAGTTACATGACCAAGAACTCAACCTTAACCTTGGGTGTATGGACATAATTGCCTTCTTTGATTATCAGCCTGTTTTTCCACAGGAAGAGTTCATGAGTCTATAATGCATGAAACTTCCTTGTTCTTACTTTTCATCCTCTGAAAAATCTCATATCCAAACAAAGAGGAAGGTTTAGCCCCTTTTTTGCCTGTTTTGATATTTTTTATTGGAACAATTGGCAGAATAACCTAAACTATTTTTTAAATTTTCTTTGCTGTTTTAGCCACCTGTATCTTTCAGGCTGACTCAGGAAGTTCAATTACATCATAGACCTAATAAGCATCATTGCTCTTATTAAAATCATCACTATGAGCTGTAAATAAATTGCCCAGTGAGGAGTGGGATTTTTCCACAAAACAATCACACTGTACTAGATACAACAGGATCCTTTCCCATAGTAATCACACTATGCCCAATACACCAAGAACAGGACAGCAGCAAGCAGGAAGAAAGGCAGTAGAAGCAGAGCACATTCTGGAGACAGCCATACCAGGTGGACTCAGTTATCTTTTCTATGCACTGGGTTGTATTCCATGAGCTCCATTGCTGATACAGCTCCTCTGAATGGCCACTAGCAAGCTTCTAAGAGGAACCTTATCCACCCATGCACAGGACCCCATTTAACTTTTAAAATTATAATTTGATAGATTTATAAAACAGTAGGTTTCCATGGTCCCTTTTTGCAATTCTTTAAGTTTGGTTACACCTTCCTCACATCCTTTCTCTCCCCATCCTCCCAAACCTTGCAATCCATACTTGTTAGAACACAGTCCAAGGATGGAGCTAAGTGAGGAGAATTCTGGGTGCGTGAGTGAAAACTCCAAGAAAACAAGACAAGAACCTTGTGACCTCAGTTTCTTCAAATCGTGGAATTGTTTTGGAATGTTTTGTGCTCCTCCCAGGTATAGCAGATACGAGTGACTTTACTTTGGATTATTTATTATACCTGGCTATTATTATATTTTTATATGCCTCTGTGAAAAACATGTTTTTATGTCATATGGTAGAAAAGCCATATGACATAAAAGTCTTTGTGATTGAAAAATTTATTCATGTGACTTTTTATTAACATTCATATTATAAATTGTCTATTGCTCTGAATAACATTCGGTGTTACATAAGACTGTAGTCCACTTTATTTATCAGTTCCATTCTCCCAGGTCCCGCCATTTCTAGATCAGTAACATTCACTTACACATTTTCATTCCAGTATATAGTCTGTCTACTTTCAAATCACATATATGAGTCTGTGCATCCTATCTTAAAGCCTCTTTAATTTTTCCCCTGTAATGATTTTTTTCTAGTTTCCTGGCTACATAGTCTCTCTATGTGTCTATGTGGATTTCAAATAAATGTGATCTCTTAGAAACAGAGTATTGAGTAAATAATTACCAAAGAGTGCATGAGACTGGGGAATGAAGAGAGAGAGAATGCTTATCAATAGTATATACAATGCTTAATTAGTCTTGAAGAATACAGTTTAGTGGCCTGTTGTAATGAAAGTAACCAAAGTTAATCAAATTGTATAAAAATTATATAGTTAAAAATTAATGTAGAAACTTCAACATTCTCACAACCAAAATTGCTGCATTTATGGTATTATATATGTTAATTAGTTGGTTATCTTTCTTAACATAATATACAGAACAAAATATTTCATTTCCTTTCATAGTTATAGTTACTTTTTTAGTTACAAATATTTTGAATTAAACATAAAAAAGAGAAAATAAAATTGTCATGTTCGCATATAAAATCTACTTGGATTTATGTCAATTGAGTTTAAATAGTTCATAATAAAAGACACTTATGTTCTAAAATAGTATTTTCATTTCCTCACTTCCTTTGTGCCAATACATGCAAAGAACTATATTTGTGGACATTATATGTTGACCATGAATGTTTCAATGTTATTTTTAACATATTTGTTTTTGGAGTTATATAGAAGTAATACAAATAAAAAGACACATGAAATCACTGATTTGTGTGTATCTGTGCATTTAGCTTTACTGGGTTTATTTATTCTCTGAGTTGGATTAAATTCCTTGTATAATTCCCCTTACTTCATTTTTAGAATCCCTGTAAGATATTTTCATAGTTTTTCTTTAGCCTAAAAAATATTTTATCCTTATTAATGAAGATATGACTCTATAGATTAAAATATTTCTTTCTTCCCTTTGAACATGTCATCTGACTGCTTCTGAATTCCCTGACTTTTAAAGATATTTTATTTGCTTTGATAAAAATTTCATTTAATTTTTAATGAAAATTTTTATCAATTTTTTTTCTCATTTTTTATATTCAAAGAATTTTTCTTGACTTCCAAAGATGCAGATATAAATAAGTTGACCTATTTGTTGTATTTGAAATTTACTCTTGGATAAATTTCGATGTTCATCAGTAAATCTCAGAAGTTGTCAATGAATATATATTTACATATATTTTCTTTTCAATTTCTGTTCTGTGTTATTTGTTTACAATGTGTGAAAATGTGTCATTGTGATTGGTTTAATAAAGAGGTTAATGGCTAATAGCTAGGCAAGAGAGAATAAGCAGTACTTCCTGGGAAAGAGAGTAATTTGTGCAGAATCTAGGTGCAAAGAATCTATGAGACATGGAGGGAGTCGAATATACAGAATGGTGGAAATGTAAAAAGCCACGCATCAGAATGTAGAGTAGTAGAAAGAGGTTAATTTAACTTATAAGACCTAGTTGGGAACAAGAATAAGGTAAAGGCCAAGCTTTCATAATTAATAATAATTCTTCATGTAATTATTAGTGAGCTGATGGCTCAAGAAAGTCCAACAAGAAAGACTCACTACAAACTTCTCCTTTTGTTCTATTTTTCTACTATTCTGAACGATTTTTATTGAAGTCACCACTTTCTGTTCAGACATTACATGATTTATTCTAAGGAATTTGTTATTTCAACTAGTCAAACTTTCAGGTATAAAATTATTTTTAGTGTATTTGAATTTATTTTTGTCTCTAAAGGTAATGTATTTTTGAAGTAGTGTTGTTTGCATACTGTCTTTTTAAAAATAATTTTTGTTAATATCTTATTTTGATCTTGTAATTTCCCTTCCTCCCAATCTTCCATGATCTTCCCCACCCACTTTATACTTTCTCTATGTTTCAAGAGCAGAAACCTGAAAAAAGAAACAAACAGAAACCCCACAAAAATCAAAACAAGCAGGCAAAAGACCAATAAGACAAAACATGCCAAACAAGCAAACCTTAACAAAATCTCACAAAAATACCTATAAGTTTGTTTTCGTTGGCCAACTACTTGTGGGCATGAGGCCTGCCTAGGAGTTAGGTTGATACACCCAGTGAGATGCCAATGGTGAAAACTAATTTTCCGTTTGCCGGTATAAGTTACAGATAGATTCTGGTTTACAGGTGGTTTCTCATGTCCTCTTTTTCTTCTCGTTTCTGGGACCCAGTCTGGTTTGATCCTGCACAAATCTGTAAGTTCATATTTGAAACAGTTCTGTTGTGTCTAGAAGAAACTGTTTCTTAGAACCATCTATTTATTATCTTTGACTCTTAAATTTTATCTAAGTTGTCTTACTCATAGATCCCTGAGATTTTAGTGGAGGAGTTTGATCAAAATAACCCGTTTAGGATTGAATGCTCTAAAGTCTCACACTCTCTGCACATTGTCCAGTTGTGGATCTCTGTGTTAATACCCACTTACTGAAAAAACCTTCTCTGGTGTGCGTTGAGCACACTGACTTGACTTTAATGTGGCAACTGGAAGGACAGCCCTGTTACAAATTATTTTGGGGGGTAGCAGGTGATGCAAAGCAATGGAGATAGGCTAGAAGGGAAGGCTTAGACTATCCGTGGAAAAGAGATGGGTTGGCATCATGAGGTTCAGTGCACATGGAAAGAAGGTGTGGTGCGGGACAGCGTTCTATCAGGCAGGCTGCAGCAGGACTGTGAAGAGCTCTGAAGACTTTTTCTGTTAAATCAAAATTCCTTGTCTTGCGAAACATACACAGAGGAGGTCTCAGGTTCTCTGTTGTACTCTTTGTATGTAAGGCTATGTAAATGATTGGGTAAAGTGCTTGGACGTGGGTTTAGATCCCCATTATCCGTGTAAAAGTCAGGCATGCTGTAATAGCAGTGATGGGGCTCGGACACATGCAGATTTTAAGAGTTTATTGGTCAACCAGTCTGGCCAAATCAATGAGAGACTGTTTCAGAAAACTGTGGTAGAGAGTGAGGAAGACAGCTGAGAGCAACCTGCAGCCTCTGCCAGTATACCCAAGCACAAACACACACAACACATACATCAGAGACCCCCAGTCTATAGTTCATGCTCCACCGCTTTCTTCTGCTTGTATTCCTTCCTGTTTTTGTTGTTGTTATTATTGTTGTTTGCTGCAACAGGCATTAACACTACGTCTGCTGCATTATCTAATTAACAAATAGCACAAGACTTTTTGCCCCCTCTCAAAAACACTACTAAACAAATAAAATATTAGCTTTCTTGAGGAGCAGAAATATCAATCCTTCCTTCTCACTCAACTGCTTATTTTCCCTTTGTGACCTTGGTGTTCTCCCATTTTGACATTATTGGTGAATCTTATGTACCACAGATATAGCTGTGTTCATTGAAACTTTCTGATTTCAGACTGATGATCCTCAGTACTTTACAAACTTTGGCTGCCTTCTAGAATTGTCAGTGCTGACAATATTTGTGTGTGGCCTGGCTGCTTTTTGTTCATCTAATTTTAGAACTTCTTAATCTATGGTTTGAAAATGTTTATTTTTGGAATGCTGTTTTGGAACCTGAATTTCAAAATCTTACATTTTGAAGGGAAATAAGGGCTCCCTACAGTTTTTAACTCTCCAACCTTTCCATTTATATTAAACATTAATTTGAAAAGCTAAATCATTTTAGATTATTTTAATCTACATAAAATATGTGAAAATTAGATCTGAGTACTGCACATAAAGATTTAGAGATAATGTGTAGTTACATCAAACATTTCAATAACATATTTATAAAAAGATAAAAATGTTGATGTTTTTCACTAGATGACTTTGAATTCTTAAAATTTCTTGAGACATAAATTTTATTTTGAATTTAGAGATTAATTTTCATAAATGGGTATTTGGAAGAAAATTACAATGCAAACTTATAGGTTCAGCAAAAATAAACACCTGCACCTAGAATTGTCCTCTTAAGTCCCTGAGGATATGCATCCCCTCTCATGTTTATTCTGGGTTTTCAATAATGTCTTGTTTAAGTGTTTATTTCACTGTATTTCTTTATACAGAGAAATATGCAATGTTTTTGTTTTGAAGTAGATCTTTTCACATGTATTGTGCTCTTTCACTATAAAAATGAATGAAGTCTTTGTATGCAAAAATATATCCAAAAGATTGCTGTGTAGTTTGCTCTTGATGACCCGTGATTGTTGATGTTCTGATGGTGCTAATATAACTCAATGTGTTCCTCCAGAAATATTTATAAGTAAAAACCAGAACTAAATTTAATAGTTTAATTTTGTTAAATGAAACTTCATATCCCATAATAAAATTCTGTTAGAAAGTACTTAGGTGTAGACTGAGATACAGAAAAATTATTTCATCACGTTTATACAAGTTTCTGTTTGACATACATGTACAAGGTCTAGAATTTTTTTTACTATTTTTGCTGTAGTTAAGCATATTTTCATGTCTTTCTGTATCTTAATAAATGTTCTGATTACATTATTTATTTTACATTGTTGTTCAGATTGTTACTTCCTAATTTTATATTTGCATCTTTACACTTTTTGATAGATAAGAAAAATCTGACCAAGTTGTGGCTGGCTTTGCTCCTCACCTCCCAACAAAGTGGCTTGGCAAAGTAATCATGTCCACCTGACCTTTAAAATGTAACACTCCGGCGACTGCCAAGGCCAGTTTCCCGAAGCTTCTGTGCTTTCCCAGGCAGCACTCAGGAGCTGACATTTATGAAACTGCTGGTGCACTCCGGTGACATCCCTGGAGCTCAGGTGACATATGAGTCTATCTTTATCACAATAACAGACACAGAAGTGTGTCAGAGGCTATCACAGGCATTTGAAGTCAAAAAAGACATTTCATCACTTAGTTAACTGAATATTTTAAGACTAAAATTAATTTCAGTTATTTTCTGTGAACACACAAATTCATATTCATTTTTCTTATTAGAGCAGGAAAAATTGCACAGGAAAATGTCACCAATAAATAGGAAATAGTTCAAATTCCATAACTCTTAATGGAATTTTTTACATTCCTGATAAATTTTGCAGACCATTTAGCAAAACAATAGCAAAAATTCCTAAAATTATTTTTAACATTAATAGCTGCATCCAGAAATAAATTTTGAGTATATTCCTAAATCTTATTAAAATTAAACAAAACTTTTAATGTAAAGATGCTTTAGATAAATATCTGTGCATATGTAATTTTTATTTTTATTTTTTCTTTGTTAAAAATCAAAATATATATGAAAATTCAGAATAAAACCTAAATATTAGGTCATTATCTATGTCTCGTAGTATGGAAGCTTGGTATTCTTAACATTACAATTTACTGCAGACTACTGCAAACAGATCCCATCAGCATGGTGTACTTATTATTTCCTCTACTCTGCATGATGATAGCTTTCCTAAAGATACTCTCTTTTGATAATATCATGGAAACTCCTTTTTCTCCTGCCTTTCCATCTTTTGTCTTACAGTCTCTTTGCCCAAGAAGATGTTTTGAGTTTTTTTTAAAGACAGTTGAAATGGAAAATCTTTATGATGAGTAAAGAAGAAGAATAATAAAACATGAAAATTAAAGAGAATGTGGAGATTATATAATACTCATTCCTTAGTGTAATTTTACAGTAATCACGAAAGTGGCATTAAACACTAGCTAGACATAAAGAAACTAAAATAGATAATTTAATCACATATTGGATTGAGAGAGGCCAAAGATATACCAAATTATAAAAAGAATATGACTAATATCCCATTGTGTAAGTGTACCATATTTTAAAATTATCTGTTCATTATTGAACATCTAATTACTGGATATTAAGAACAGAACAGCAATGAACAAGATAAGTATCTCTCTGGTAACATGTATATCTTTCTCAAACCCCTCCCTGAGGTCTCAGGGTGATATGCAGAAGAGGACACCTAAAGATTATAGGAGTCAGAGGGGATGGATAATGCCAAAGAAGCAGTGTCTTCCTGACCATCAGGACTGACACTCAAGGAATTCTCAGAGATTGTGGAAGCAAGTACAGGACCTTCATAGGTTCAAGCCTGACAGGGTACTAGCATTGAGAGAAGAAAGTGGACACGAGGTCCCATCTCTAACCACAAGCGTATTTTCAATTAGTGAAATTTTAAATGAAACTTATGCCCTGCCAATGGTAAACCATGCATGGGCAGCCTGTACATGGCAGTTCCCGTTGAACTTGTCTATATTGAGTTTCAGGGTCTAAGTTGATGAGGATGACTGACCAGGTCTCCCTCAAGAGATCATATTTTATGTTTGCAAAATGTAAAGTGAGTAAGATTCTGGAATGTTCTGCTGATAACTTGACATGGACTCTTTCCCCTTGACCACAGCTGTATGGACCTGTGGTTATATCTGTCCTATCAATTTCAAGATAAAGAACTCCTACCACAGTTTTGGTTCAGGATTTCTCCTTTCAAATAAATTTGAATTTCAAAGCAAACTTTTAAAAATAAATTTAAAAACCATCCATTATACCTAAGAGTGAAATTTAATTGTTAACAATCATGATAATCCCATTATTTGCTTTAGTTTTAATGAGAAGGAAAACAAAAAATTCTGGTTAGAGAAACCCCAGGAAAAAATTAGAAAACAAAATAAACAAACAAAAACACCCAATGATGGCAAAGGTTTCTTGTTCATTTCCTGGCCACCCAGACCAAAAATAATCATACAGAAACTATGTTAATTAAAACACTGCTTGACTTATTAGCTTACACGTATTTCTATCTAGCTCTTATATCTTAAATTAGTCCATTTCTATTAATCTTCATATTGCCATATGGTTCAGACCTACCTGTAAGATTCTGCCTGGCATGCCTGCATCTGTCTCCTGTGGCAGCTACATGGCTTCTCTCTGACTCTGCTTTCTTTCTTCCTCTATCCATTTAGAATTCATACCTTGCTCTATTCTGCTAAGCCACTGGCCAAAAGAGCGTTACTCATTAACCAATACAAGCAGCACATATACAGAAGGAGGTCCCACACCATTTTCTCTTTTCAAATTAAAAGGAAGGTTTCAACTTTAACACAGTAAAATTACATATAACAAAACAGTTATAAAACAAGAATTATAGTTAAAATATTTATATCTACTTTATCTTTTATCATAACTAAAGAAAACTATAATTATAACTAACTATTTTTAATTACATCAAAGATTCCAGAAATATAAAACATTGCCTAAGTTAACAGGAAGTGCATTGTAAACAACTTCCAAAACTCTAGAACTGGCAGAGACATCTTGCTTTCTGCACATTCACCCAAAGTTGTTCTGTAACATATGGGCATCCATCTTCAGCTTACAGGCCCAAAGCAGCTGGCAGACTTTTCTGTGAAGCAAGAAATTTCAAAGGCAGATCTGCCTATATTGGCAGTTTGTCAGTCACATTCTTCTGGGTCCTGCAGAATGTCTAGCAGGGACCCTGAAGTCTTACTTTTTGATAAACTCAGCTGTCATTTTCTGTGGGGACTGCATGTCCAGTTCATACAGCATAATATCAAGCAGTCCAGGCAATAATGGTTTCTTGCCCAAATGGCTAACAAACTCCATAAAGAGCCTCTTCAATGCCCATCTTCCTTTTTAAATAGATAGGTGCTGCAAGAAGCAAATATGTCTCATTGCTGATAAAAGTCCTAAATTCTCAAAACTCTTTAAATGCCATATTCTGTAGTCTTTGAAAGATTTGAAGATTCTCTCTCTAACAGAAATATATCCCTATACACCTAAAAAACCTAACATGACTATTAGCTTGACTATTATAGGTGACTATAAATTAACCTGTATTTCTTAGTTATACATTACATTTTTAAATGAGCTCTACAAGCACAATACCTTAATCAAGAGTAGAAATATACATATAACAAAATTGATCTTAAAT
>LOJH01004698.1:1826-23151 GCA_001685095.1 Ellobius talpinus | reverse complement strand
AATCAAGAGTAGAAATATACATATAACAAAATTGATCTTAAATTTGTATCAATATACCAAGATCCATACAAATGCAAATTATTCATTTCCATAGCTTATTCCCCTGTAAATGTAAACAAACATTAATAAACAATCATTTAGGGAATTTGGGCATAGTTCTCTCCAAAATGCTTCCTCCTTTTTGTTGGGTGAAATAATTTTAGGGTTTATGGAAATCTTTCAGGGGATCATGGTCCATCACACCACATTAGTCTAGAAAGATTCCATAGGTTCTCATGCTCTGTGGAAACAAAAGAATCTCTTTTCCAAAACAACATATTCATGGACTCAAATTTTGAAGTCAAGATACCTTTAAAACATATATGTTGGTTTATCTTAGCAGTCCATACAATAAAATATCTCTTTGTATTTAGCTTATTCACACTCAAAAAAATAAAAAAAACATAATAATATATGTAATCCATACTCTTTCTGTATATTTCATTTTTACATAGCTTATTTTTCTTTACTTCTCTAATCTATGACTTCTGTACTATGTCTCTTTAAAGACGTTGTTTTTTATTTTTCTATATTCTTTTCCTTCTTTCTCTCAAGCCCATGTAAATATATCCTATACTATGACCCATTTAGAGGTCTCTTCCATCTGAATTTGTCTTTATTACATATCTGTAATTCTTTTCTGAACAGGATCACTTTTAAAATGACAAGCAACTAGGTCACGATGGCCCTGGATGCTGGCTCTGCCTCTCTCTTCCTTTCAGTATGGTGGAGGTACCATTACTGCCAGCTCTGGGACCACCAGGTGGGAGCCCTCCTCACAGCCTCAACTCTGAGTAGCACCATGCAGCATATAAACCCTTTTTATCTGAGTAAAAGCTAAATTTGCCATATAGTACACTGCACAGCCTGGAAATGTCTGTGTATGGCAATGGGGTACTCAGTGGCAGGCATGCTCTAAGCTACTTTCCTCCTATCCCCAAGTGGGCAAACAAGCATCCAGGCCCAGAAACCCCATTCAATTGCTCCGCCTCCTGAAAGAGCCAGGTTTGTTAGTGCAACTATCACAAACCGGAAATGAACCAGGAAACTACCATTTCTTTAAGAAACAGTATGTTGTGTTTTCTGTTTGTTTTTTGTTGCTTGCTTTGCTTGTTCATTTGCTGCTAATGCTAAATCAGGAAGACCTCTCTTAAAGGAGTTGTGGCACCCCTGCTGGCCACCAGCAAACAGAGCCCATTCAAAAGAAAAAGTGGATAAACTTTGGTTTGGTGTGTGTCTAGAATTCCTTTCCAAGCTCCCTCACATTGTGTGTGTATTTAGCTTGCACACGTTGGCACACAAATCTGTAGGCAGAGACTGCTCATTTGTTCCCTGCCACCCAGACCTGAATCAATCTCCGCTTTCCTGATTTCTTTTTAATAACAAAAAGTTGAGAATTTCATGGTGAATTAGATGATGTAATGTATCCATTATTCATCTGTTCCTGCACTAACTGCTGGGTGGCTTATAATTTTTCTTCTGTTAGAAGCCACTGCTGTACCCATACAGGCTTGTCACTTTTCCATACTATTGGGTCTGAATGGAGTGCAGATTTTTCAGTGACCTCTCCTACAATATCCTAATCCTGCCCTAGGAGGTCTACTGTCCAATATTATAGGATTGATCCTTCTGTTATTATCCCTGCCTAGACCTTGATTAGGTAATAATCCTTGTTGAAACATTTGATTAGTAACAGCTGTGCTGGGGAAATATAAATATTTCCCCATTCTGGACATAATATCTTGGCCCTATAGTTTACAGGTAAATGAGGAATAATATATGGCCAGAAAGTACCTTCATGGCCCTCTCCATATTTCCAATATAGCTCATTACTACTTTGTTCAGGATTTTGAGTCTGACCAATTTCTTGTAGTTGTCTAATAGTTTCCGGTTTTGGTCACTTAGAAGGCCATTCATTGGCTGGCAGTTATAACTGATATCTTCGCCAGTATCTAGAAGATCAGAAAATCTTTTTCCATCTATAAACAAAGTGAGTTATTGTCTCTGAGGACCTATGACTTGTAGCCAATAGGTGTCAGATGAACCAAATCCATCCTTTCTTCTCCTTTCCTTCTTGATCTCATTTTTGGTTTGCACAGCAGGAAGTAAAATTAATTGTGCAAGTCTCTGACCTGCTTTTACTACAGAAATTCCACTTACTGAGTGGGTCATTAACTTTATCTCTCCCTTAAAATCAGCATCAATGACTCCAGGAGCAACAATAATTCCACGCATGTTGTGCTACTTCTCCCTAACAATAACCCTACAGTGCCCTTTGGTTAATGCTCATAAACCCCAGTGGGGAGAGCTTGCATCCCCCTTCGAGTGTCAGAACTGTGTATACAGAAGAGCTGAGACCAAGTCTTGTGTTTCCTGGGGTTGCTCTGAAAAGGTCCTGTATGTATTTCCTTGTGGGGGAACAGATTGATGGATCGCCCCATAATTTTGTCTTGGGGCCTGAGGCTGGCCCCTGTGCCCGTTTCCTGTAAGGGTTTTTCCTAGGTCATCTCCTTTTGATCTGTACTCATTAGTCCAATGTTTTCCTCTCCTGCATCTCCTGCATAATCCTGGTTCTTCTCTTGTCCTCAGGCTTACTCTCCTTTCAGGACATTGCCTGACGTGATGCCCCATACGACCACATTCAAAACAGCTTCCAGGAATTCCTATAGTTTGCATTCTCCCTGGGCCTAGAACTCTCTACTGGGATAGGACATCATTAATTGTCTTTCCCTGCAAGGCAGCAGCTATGGCCATTCCTTGTGTATAAGACTGGCCAATATCCACTCAAATTTGCATATAACCTGTAATCTTACCCTGCTTTCTGAAAGGTCTTAGAGCTCCCTTACATGCAGCATTAGCGTTCTCAATGTCTAGTTGTTTAATTATTAACTGCCCTGGTTCTGGGTCTCCAATCAATCTATTACATGCCTATGTTAGTCTGGAAACAAAGTTCCGAAACAATTCATATGGTCCCTGACTTATACTAGATAACTCCTCAGTCTTTTCTTTTGACAGCGGAAGTCTATTCCAGGCCTTTTTGGCTGCTACAGTAATTTGCACGGACGCTGCCATATCAAATTCTAACCTTTGATCTGCTCCTGTATAAGGTCCCTCCCCTTCAAGAATTTCATACGAAATAGGAACATGCTGAGCCCTGTTTCTCTCCACTGTGGCCTGACATTGTTCTGCAAATTCGGTTTTCTACAATAGATAGTCTCCTCCTGGCAGGCAAGCCTTGGCTATCTGCTTCCAATTCACTGGAGGCAGAGATTCTACTGTTATATTTTCTAATACAGTCTGGGTAAATGGCACCTTTGGACTGTACTGGGTGCAAGCAGTTTTTAATTCCTTGAGTAACTTAAATGATATGGGAGTATGTATCCTAAGCAAATTTCTTTACTCTTTTCTGGGAAATAATTGAAATCCTCGCATCTCTTCCCCTCTGCTAGAGGCTTCTCTGATACAAGCTTGTAAGGGAGATTTATTACTATTGCTATGCATCTGCCTCACCTTTGGAGCATTCTGTACCATAGGCAGATCTAAATCAGCTGTCACGGTAAGAAGAGTCCTGGATCTGCAGAGTTTCTAGTCTGCCCGACAGTGAGGTTACCATCCTTCTCAAGCCTTTTACCTCCTTCTAAACCTCATTCTTCTGTCCTTGTCTCTCAGCATTGCTAGTTACTAATGAGGAAGATGAAAACTCCCCTTTATAGTCGAATTCATTAGGCAGCTCCTCTGCAGAGTGGTGCAGAGGGTATGGTATCATCTCCTGCTATTCTGGATTTAAGTCCAACCTTTCCTGTATTAGCATCCAGAAATGAAGAGTATCTAACAGGGATTCTTTCTGTTCCATAATTAAAATAATGTCATTGAATCTTTATCCCACCTTCTTTTCATACTGCAGCATCTAAAGTCCTGAACTCAGAAAACGGAGTGCTCCACTATAAACTCTAAAAATTCCTGTATCTGATGTTGCTGTACTCTTGCTCCTCTATCTTTTAATTTATCTCAGATCAATTGTATAGCCATTTAATTGCTTCTTCTTTGCCCCATGTTTCTATGTATTTATAAATTTTACACCTGATATTACTGTCCTGCTTTATTCTATGCTTCCTTCAATTTTTTATTTATGAGGACTAATTACTCATGTATCCAATTGTGGTGCAGTTTTCTTGCGAGTGCCTCAAGTTCTCCTTCATATGTCTGGTCACTTCTCCAGCAGTTTTCAGGGTTCAGCACTCAATTCCACATTGCAGGGTGCCACTATGTCAGGGTCCAGCCCCAACATAAATTATCTCTCAGACCAGTGTAGAGGCATGGGAGTAATTGAGACACAGTTCACACAGCAATATGAGGAAGGCGGCTCAGGGTTCATTCACATCCTGAAGATCCCCATGTTTATTATCCAAACACCTTTTACATACAAAGGTAAACTTAGGGGGAAATTCATTAACATTCTGTTTCTGGGGTAGCAGGACTTAGATTATGTATGCAACTATGGCTGCTTTGTCATGTAGCCTGAATTAACAACTCCTCCCAGGCAATCTCTATAATTATAAAGAAGAAGCAAAGCAACATTAGCATATTCTGACCCTTTGTTAGGGATGGCAACAGTTTGTCTGGAAAGGCTTGGTGACTGCCTTCTGTGAGGCCAGGTGCAACTATGGCCTGATAGTCTGGCCACCATACAATGTGGAGATATGGGCCTATATAATATGTAGCCCTACACTTAACTGTTTTCTTTTATTTTTTTTGTTTTGTTTTGTGTTTTTTTTTGCCTAGAATTCTTTCCCAAACTGTCTCAGGTTTTAAGTGGGTTTTAATTGAGCATGTTGATGTACCAATTTGTTGTAGGAGGTCACTTGCTCGTTCTGGCCACTCAGACCCAAAATAACCACACAGAAACTGTGTTAATAAATCACTGTTTGGCCTATTAGCTCTAGTTTCTTATTGGCTAATTCTTACATCTTAATTTAACCAATTTCTATTAATCTGTGTATTGCCACGTGGCTGTGGCTTACCGGGTAAAGTTCCAGCATCTGTGTCTGGTGGGGTTAAATGGCTTCTCCTGACTCTGCCTTTTCTCTCTCTCCCAGCATTCAGTTTACTTTTTCCTACCTACCTAAGTTGTGCCTTGCACAGGCCTAAAGCAGTTTCTTTATTAACCAATTGTGTTCACAGCATACAGAAGGGAATCCCATATCAAGTGGGGTTCAGTCTCACCTGGAATTCTGGATGTAGTGTAATCCTTCTATAAGAGATGTGGGCAGGGATCACGTGGCAAGGAGAGGCTGGGTCCTTGGCATTATTCTGAGCAGGCTGGCAGATATTGGGTAGGGGGCTGGCTAACTTGACCTTCAGGAATCTGGCTGGTTTCATGATAGAGTAGGGGGTTTCCACCAGAGGTGAGGGCAGGGAGTGGGTGGCAAAAAAGTGAAGAGGCAGTGAGTCAAAAGTTTATACAAGTCCTAGCTTCAGACATCAAAAGGATCGTAACTTAAAAGTTGTTACTATTCTCAATTGAATGATCTTTAGGTCTTAATTTATTTATTTATTTATTTGTTTGTTTTGTAAATTTCACAGCCTTTTAAATTTCCAGTCTATTTGTTTTCTAATTTGTTTTGTGTTACTTAACAATCTTTTAATTTTTTCAGGTCAAGCCCCTTGGTTGCCATTTTATCCTTAAACTTATTATGAGTCCCTTTCTAGTGTTTTATGATGATCAGATGCTGCACATCGACCTTCATTATTCCAAATTCTATTATCATGTCTACTGAAAAATGTCCAAAGCTAGTAATAGCACTTTAAATCTGTAGACATGGCACACACAGCATGGTTAACACTGAACTTCTGACTCCTTCTGATTTCGCAATTAAGGAGACAAGGCCTTGTTCCATAAATGCAGTTCTCTGTGGATCTCAATAAAACAATTTGCAAAATTGGGTTCCAAGTTTTAGAAATATACTCATATATGTATGATCTATTTTATAATCTTTTGATCTATTTTCCCTGTGTGTTCTATTACCATTTTACATTTCTTTTCCATTTAATGTGAGCAACTTTTATTCTCCAACTCCCTCTCTTGTTACCTTTTCTTCCTTTCTAATTTCCATTGCTTTTTCTATCTTATCAGAAACCATCCAATCAATAGTTATAGTTTGCAGGGCTATACAGAAAAGTAAATAATAGATTTATCTCTCTATTTTTATACTTATCTATATATCTCTATTTATCTATCTATCTACCTATCTATCTACTTATCTACATATCTAGTTATCATCTATCATCTATCCTACATTAATAGATTATATGGAATTAGGCTAGTTATTCAGCTCAAACAGTAGTGTGCTTTCCTCATAAATTGAAGTGCCTGAGTTTGGATACCCCGTTTCAAAAGAAAAAGCTCAGAAGTTTAGACATGCCTGTAATCATTGTGCAGGGGAGATGTGCTCAGGAAGATTTTTGGAATTCTCTGACCAGTTCAGGTGGATTAGTGAATTCCATGTTAAGGAAAAGGTCTTGATTGTTTTTTTTTCTTTTTTTCTTTTTTTTAAAGGTACAAAACAACAGAGGAAAAACACACAGCTATCAACTTCTTGCAACGGCAATCAGGCACACACACATAGACACACACAACACACACACACATACTAAGAAATTATTAGTAGTTAACATACATGCAATTATTGGAGTTAAGCTATTACAAGATATCTGTGTGCACAGATATCTGGTTATCCTTCAAAAATATTTAATGTAGTTTCTGTCTGAGTCAAAAGGATTGAGAAGGCAATTAATAATATAAAATCCAATCTAAATTTGAGTCTGGAGTCAGAAGACTGATATTCTAGCTTGAAATTGGTGAAGAAAATAAATTTGCTGTTTCAATCAGTGCCACATATGGATGAACTGTGGTCTTATATAGCAGCACAGACAGACAAACCTCTTTGCCCTGGGCATTGTCATATTGGTTTTGATGAGTGTGACTCCTTGTAACTGAACCAATTCCTTAAGAGTTCACTGAGAAAATATATAGTTAGTAGGAAGAAAAGGCTGACAGTTACACCCCCCACCCCACCCCCACTTACCCACAGAGAAAAAGAGATCATATTTTAATGTTTGAGTCTCTATTTATGCATTTATACTTTTGTGAATATTCACACCAGATGAAAATACCTTTATAATTTTGATTCATTTGTAAAGGTCTATGTGTGTGTGTGTGTGTGTGTGTGTGTGTGTGTGTGAGAGAGAGAGAGAGAGAGAGAGAGAGAGAGAGAGAGAGAGAGAAGAGAAGAAATACTCCCTTTCTTTTTAATTCTATTTAGCTATTTAGGTCACTAACAAGTTTGTTAAACATGACTGATTTAGGGGAGACTTAAAACTCCCAATCAAACAATATTTTATCTCTGTGTGACTCAGTCAAGTTGAAGTATCAGAACAGAGTTAGAAACCTCGTAGTGATCCTACATTTGAAGGTCATTTAGAATATGACACATGCTTTCTCTTACCTTCAAGGTCCAGTGTAGATCAAATGCATTTTCTTGCCTCTGTGATAAATGTACAATTATGTATAGAACCAGATCTATTGTTCTTTTTCACACGTATTGTGTGGGGGAGGAATTTTAGAATGAGTTTTGCTTTCATACATGATAAGTTAGTAAATAATCACTCTCAGCTATTCATTTTTTCCATATATTAATAGCTAGCATCGGTTATCCACTTAAGGAGTATATAATTATTTAAACCATCTAAAGTTGATGAGGTATTGTTTTATTGATACATTTTGATCAAAATAGTTCAACAGAGTCAATCCACTAAAAGAACAAACAATTATAGCCTTAATAATTTTGTTCATACTGTCTACTCTATTAGCAAAAACATAAAGTTTAAAAATATAATCTTTATTGAGAACCGCAAATATTTAATCCTGCTCTAAAATCTGAAATAATAATAGTATCTACTTTCAATGGTCAGTGCTGGCACTGACTTGAACAAATCAGTATTCTTGTAAAGAAAATTCAAAGATAAAGATTTAAATGACAGTACTTTATTGTTGAATACTTACAGAAGCAATAGAAAGACAGAGAGAGTCAGAGTTAATCAGATATATAAACGAACAGGCAAGTATGTGCAACATAAGCCTTATTCAACTTCAGAGAGAACTTTGGGGTTGAAATATACTCCTCTGAATTGTCTCCAATCTGAGATAATGGAGCCAGATATTTTTATACTCCATATTAACCACTCATTAGAAAAGTATTTACCCTACAGAAAGAACATTTCATTACAGAAGGTATTAAAATTAAATATAAAACAGTGCACAACTTTATTAGTCATAGAGCAAAGGCAAGTAATACCACATACTATAAGAATCACTGAAATTAAAAAGGCTGGAATCCCCAGTAAGAAAAAGACTGGCTAGAAAGATATTCTGAAAGCCAAATTAGGACAAAAGGTGAGGAATATTTGAGTAATGTTATGTACCCCAGATTTAAAAATTCAGGTTAATATTTATTTTGTGTATTAAAGATATATAAAAATAAATTAGAAGGGCTTACATAGGAAGATAGTAAAGAAATCTTCATAGTATAAGAAAAAAGATACATTGATGATATGATAAACTATGATATTATAAAACCAAAACAAAAGAATAAATTAAGGCATTTGTGCAAATGCCATTGCACACACAATATTTTTTAACAAACTTTAGACTGCTTTAAGTCTACTCAGAATGGAATATATTCTAGGAAAAAATATCACAAATTGCAAACAAAGAACCCTAAAATATTTGTCAAAAATAGAAATTGCTCAGAAAGGCACAAAATGCTATGTTGAATATATATTTTTCCATTACTATACAGATCTCAGAGCATAGTGGATCAATATCTGTAAAGCCATAAGTATTTGGTCACAAAACTACTGTGAATATACTACAATTTGGAAAGAATAAAATAAATTCATTTTTAAAAAACAGCTATATTTCAACTGATTGAACCAAATAATTGAAACAGTGTGCTTAAGAGGAACAGATATAAAAATACAGTGAACAAGAAAATTCTGAACTGTTTTCAGTTAATAAACATACCAAATACAATCATATGGCATGGCTGCTTTCAAAATCATGACAGTTAATAGATGTTTCAGACTATTGCCCTTTCAGAATAACAGGATAGAAAACATCTAAAATGAACTGAAACCACAGGTTAGTTTTGTGTGTGTGTGCTAATTTGCATCCTTCTAAGACATGAGCATTAACAGAAAAGGCTACACAGCAGAGATTTCTCTGGTAAATATGTCTTCCTGTTTAATTATTCCTACCTTCTCACTCCAGTCTATGAGAGTACTTAATGCCCCATTGTTTACTCAAGTGTGGTGACATATAAACATTAGCTGAGCATACTTACTTGCAATTTCTCCTTTATAAGTGTCCAGGCATAGAAAATACCAGGATTACGTTTGACACTAAAAACTGAGGAAAAAGTGTCTGAATTTGCAAGGTTGACTCAGAAATTACTGACTTGAAATTTGAATAATCATTACCTATATGACTAAGTCATGAATTATAGTTGTGATATTTCAAAAAACAATCTCAAAAACAAATGGCTACATATCATAGTTTAATGCATACTAAAATAATAATCTGAAGATGAAAATCAGCTCCAGCCACAGACGTAGTTTCTTTGTACATTCCTGAAGGCATATATAGTATTGTTGGCCTCACCTTATTATTAACCCCAATGAGATCTTAATTCTTCACTTTATTTTTGCAGTAATAGAGTTTTATATATGATAACCAATCACTGATGTTGAAATACAACTCCATCCCTTTATTCATTTTTACTTCCAATCTTGAGACAGGATCTGACTAGCCATTTCAGCTAGCCTTCTAAGATGGCCTTCAATTCACTCTGTGTCCCAGTCAAGCAAAGAAGCTGCCATAATCTTGTCCCAGCTTCTCAAATGGCTGGGATTACAGGCCTTTCAGCACTCACCAGGAAACCTGGTTACTTTTGTTCACTCTTAGTAGAGTTTGTATAGAGCACAGCTCTTTACCCTCAAATGCAGAGATCTTATGTGCCTTTTATTATTTAACTAGATAAGAGCATGAGACCCACTTTATCTTTGTACAAGAAGTAATTCTTCATAAGAAAATTAAATGCTCAGCTCTATTTGTTATAATATGATAATGTACTATGAATTGTTTCTGTGATGAAATAACCTAACTAAACTTTGTCCTGATTATGGTTACAAACCATTTTAAGGTTCAAATTTTTATAAACAGTTAGCAAAAAAATCTTTATGAATAACTGAATAAAATTACTTCAAAATACTGCCTGAACAATGTTAGTACAGTGTACCTTACAGTCTTAAAGCTCCTAGATACAAAATATATCTAGGTATTCAATTTTTTTATTATAATCAAAAGGAAAAATAAAGAAATACTAAAGTATGTTATCTGTAAAACAAAACAATAAATCTTATGCTACACAGTATATAAATTCTAAAACAAAATCTAACTTCTGCTTCAGGCATATTATTAAACATAGTGAAAGAAATGTTCTGTTATGAGAATTATTGCTATATTTAATATTTTAAAAGTTCTGAAGCAAAATATTTAGAAATGGTGAAAACGTTTTTATGTCATTTTTATGAATTTTGATTTGTAAAATTTGATTCCAAATTCACATTAAGAAAATATTTTTGTTTCACTATTTTGTTTTCCTTCAATAATTTTTTATTAAAGTGTAATTTATACAAGTAAAGCTTTTTTGCTAAATGTTTATAAAAATTTGAAACTTAAAATGGTTTGCAACCATAACCAGGACAAAGTTTAGTTAGATTATATCATCACAGAAACAATAAAAGAACAACAACAACAAATATCTTTTTGGGGGGAACTTGAGGGTTGCTTCAGTGTCCATTGCTCTCTTTTAGTAGTCTGAGATAAACACTGTAGCCACAGAATTACTGGGGTGAGTACCAACGCAGCACGGTCTCTGCAGACTCAGAGGGTGGCAAAACAATCTTTAATTTACAGAGAAAAACTAAAGACACTCAGAACATCTGCTGGTGAGTACAGCACTGAAAGGGTCCACTAGTCCCTAAGAGAAAGTGATGATGTCTCATAGACTTTAAAATGGTTGTTTATCAAAATGCTGGATACGCCTGCATGTACATGGTCGGGTGGGCAGACACGAGACCGATTTTACTTTAAATAAAATGTTTCCTCATTTTATGTTCAAGAAATTATTTATAAAGCTCCAAGAAAGCAAGAATTCTGAACAGTCTGCAGAAAAAAGTAAACATCGAACAGAAAACACAAATTTATCAGAAACAACTCTGTTTTGCTGATCTCACATTGTAGGATGAGCGTCAAGCTCCCTTGTACAACCAAAGATGAAAGAAGTCACTCCATATAAGCTTTCAATATGAGTAACTAGAGTAATGACAGCTTTGCTGGAGCACTAGATACTAATTTAAGTGTATTCATTGAAGAATTTGTTGGAATAATATCAGAACATAAGAGAACACAAGTTCCCAACACAGATGGTTGTCCCTTGTTTATCAACTTCTCCTGGAAGCTGAGATTATAAAATTACACAAGATCTTTTCAGACATAAAACAGATAAAACGGACTGTGATATGGGCCTCTGGTTGGCATATGTGGTTCTACTATTCATTCATATAGCTATTCTGCACAGCCAGGGAAACCTTTTGTTCCTCCTGAAATATACAACCTGAAAGCATTTCCATTTAATAAACCTGCCTGATTTCTGACAAATGTTGCAGAGAACATTCTGTGTCCTATAAAATCTTGAATAAAATGAAAAGTTATTGACAAGAGAAACTTATGTCAAATAGGAATAGCAGTGGTAATAGAACCAAATGAAGAAAGTATAAATGCCACCTACAGATGACAACTGTGACAACAGAAATGACTTCTCGTGCCATATATTTTTAACGCATCACTTCCATTGATTTCAGAATTGGCATCACTTCCATTTGCTAATACAGAAAATTAGATAGATGTTTTAATTAATATCACAATGATATTAATAAGCAAAATAAGACTACAAAATTTAGGTCATTAAAAAACAAAATCAAAAGCCAAGGATTACTGAATCTTTATAACCTACTTCTTGATCATTAAAAAGGTGCCAATTGGTGCATGCTTGAGAATATATCATAAACAGGAAGAAAATCTGCTTTATGTAAAATTTCTTTCTATTTTCCCCATTTGTCTCTTAAAAGTTAGCATATTTGAGTTTATGCCATTTAGAAGTAGCTCAGTCTTCCCTTAAAATGGTTTCACAATCTCATAGAAACTGGATCCACAGGAGCAGTACTAAAACTACTTAATAAATATATTTCAAGTTATTGTATGTATAATTTTCTGTATGCATGGATATTCAAGCTGTGTATTCCACTGAACTCTAATAAAGTAACTGTCCCTCATACAGTGATGGTGAATGTTAATAAATGGGATGAAGAGTCTGATCCAGAGTGTCATAGTTTGATTTTAATTGCTGTGATAAACACTTTTGGGGAAAAGGGTTTATTTGCCTTTGAAGAAGAGGTCGATAGACTGAAGGAGAGAGCAGTTTGGATGATTCCAAGAAACAGTGTCTTTCAGACATAAGAGGACTATGATGCCCAGGAAATTCTGCCTGCATGCACAAGACCTGTTGTGTTCAAAGCAAAGTCCCAGTCCTGAGAGGGAACCACACATTCCCACCCCTAACCAAGAAGCTATCTGAAATAGAAATTTGCTAGACAGGGGAAAATCATTATTCAATGATGGTGTATCCCTGGGTGTATATGTCAACCACATTCCAGGGCAGGTCCTATGGCCAAAAGTAGTTGACCAGCAGAATATACATTTTAGGCATTTTGGAAATGTGAGTTCTTTTATAATGGTATTTTGTTTCTTGAAAATTGTCTTTGTATTTTATTTGTTTGTACTTTCATTTTTGTTTTTATTTTCTTTGGATTTTGGTGTTATTTCCACTTTCTTGTTTTGTTTCTTGGGTTTCTGTTTAGAGAAAGAATATTCAATAGTGTGGATAGTGATGAGGAGAGGATCTGAGAATAGGGCAAGGGAAATAATATGATTAAAATATATTGCATGAAAAGAATTTTAAATGAAATAAAGAAAATAGTCTGAACCAATTATTATTGTTAGTTTTTTATTAAAATTAAAGAGAACATGCTCTGTTAATATGGACCTTGAAAAAATTATATTATTGTTCAAAATAATGTCCTAACAAATCTATGCCAAGAAAATATGAAATTCAGATAGTATCTAAATGTGCACTCATTTTTCTCACTTCCTTGTTCATAAATGGAGGGTCAGGCGCAACAACTGACAAGAATCTCTGTCATGGCTACATTTTCAGAAAAGGCAACAAAATTACCTATGGGTAAATTTGGGTACTCCCAAAAGCTCAGCGAATAGATCGAGATTCTGCATATTTGAAGTCTGTCAATGTTTCCATATTAACAAATTAACATTTTCATTAATATGGAAATATTAGCATATTAGGAATAGTACACCTTTAATCATTTTGAATAATATAACATATAGAGAATCAAGAGTTCTTCTAGGTTTATATAGAACTCTAAATAACTTTTTACAATAAAGCACATCTGTAAAAAAAAACTTTTAAATTGACAGTAATAAAATGCCTAACAGCACAATTAAATATTCCTTCCATGATCTCTGTAGTGATGATAATTTCATATGAAGTTAATTTGCATATTTCAACAGCAAGGGAACTTTGAGATATGGCTTTCTAATGTCTAACATCCACAACTTCCCAATAGGTGTCAAAGAAGCTTATTTGAAGTGACAGTCCATTTGCATTTACAACTCTGTCCTTCAATCATTTCTTCAATCTTGCTACATAAACTTTAATATTTCCGAAAAAACGGTATATAATTTTCTGCTTTTATTATTTTTGTACTTTTATTTAATTTAAAAAATATATATTTTGATCATATTCTCTGTACTCTATAACTACCATATCCACCGCCCAACCAACCTAACACCATGTTCTCTTTTTCTGTTTCTGCCTTTCTCTCAAAAAAGAAAAACAAATATAATACCAAAACAATTTAAAAAGTTTGTTATGACAGCAAATAAACAAAAACCCCTAACAAAAAGAATACAAAACATCACAGGGTCCATATTGTGTTGGCCGATTACTGCTGAACATGGTTGATATACCCGTAATTGGCTACACGTCATTGAAGAAAACTTGATTTTTTCCTTTCCTATCAGGTATCAATCACAATTAGCTTCTTGGACAGGAGAGGGAATTTGTGTCCTTTTTTCCCTTTTCTAGGAAATCTCAGTGGGACTTTATCTGGGTTGAGCAAGGGCAGGTCTTGTACTTGCTGTCAAAATCTCCTCTCAGTTCCACCTCTGTAGTTGTCCTGTTGTCTTTGGAAGATACTGTTTCTTTCAGTCCTTCACGGCCTCCTCTTCCACATGGATCCCTGAGTCCATTTAGAGCTAAATGCTCCATAATCTGTCATTTTTTCACACGGTCCAGGTGTGTAATTCTCTATTGATTACAGTTACTGCAAGAAGAAGCCCCTCTTGAGTTGATCAATAGTTACAGCTATATGACACTAGGAGTCATTTTACTGTTATGTTCCTTGAGCAGAGTAGTGTCATTTAAATGGGTTTTTTTTTTTATCAATTCTGTGATTAATTCATGCAGTGTGCTTTGATTTTGCCCAAAGTTCCCTGAGGCTTGAGGGGTCGAGTGTGATAAAGACATTCGATTTAGGTTTGATCATTGTAAAGTATCTATATCTGCTAGTTGACTCAATGTGACCTCTGTATTAATTGCTGTCTACTGAAGAATGATGTTTCTCTGATGAAGACTGAGACTGGCACTGATCTGTGGGTATAACAATAAGTCATTAGAAATCGATTAATTCACTACAACAATTGTCATAGTCATTTAGCAACATAATATGCATAGGTTCTCGCCAAGGTCCTTTGACCTATTTAGATACCAGTTCATGTTAGCAGTGTTTGCTCTGTGTTTCCTTAAAACCAATCAAAAATGGAATGTTTACTCCTTAGTATTCATTCTACTAGCATGCCTATTTTCCCAGACAAGTTGATACTGTAGACCGTAGGGTGTATATCGTGGTGATACTGATGAAAAGTCCAAACTAAGACCCAGATGCATTTCTACAATTGCTAAATCTTAATATCAGAGAGTTTATTAACTTCCTGGATGAAATTTTAGAACTCTTTCATTCAGGGACAACTTGGTAAAAAAAATTATGACAGAAGAAAACAAATCTTTCAATGATTTAGACATATATGCAGCTAATAAAGAAATACATGTGGGTGCTAAAACAGAGACAATTCATAGTTAACTCTGAGAGTTAACTGACTTTATATGGCAATAACCTTTGGAAGTCTTTGGGGTATGCAAATGCCTGCAATTGTAAAGGGGATTGTTTTCATAGTGTAGTGTCTCTATTTCGGGGTCACTGGGGAATGAGCGATGTGCTTATGCTATTGGTGTGTCCTACACCAGGCATGTGGAAGTGGTTTGGTTCCAGCACAGAGAGATTACCTCCACTCACTCTGACACTGGGCCAAGTAGGACACAGGTTGTTCATTAGATTCAAATTCTACTGGGAGCTAATAACCTGCATTTGGTGTAAAGTGGTGGAGAGGAGATGATAATACAATTTCATATTTGAATTCAATTCAGCTTTATAGAAACACATGGAAATTCAACCACATTTCAAACATATTTTTCATATTGAAGGCCCAGGGGAGGAGAAATCTTATTCCTATAGATCGTCAGTTGCAAATAAGAAGTCTTGGCCAAAGAGAAAAAATAGTTTTTTTCTCCTTTTAAAAGGCCACATTTAAAGGAAATAACCATTGTGAATTGGAGTTTTGTTTGTCTTTTCTTTTTAGAAATATTAACCTTATAACTGATAAATATGGGGGAAGTAAAAAAATCAAATTCAATAAAAAATTCATAGGAAAATTAGAATAATTTGAATGCATATCAGGGGCAAAATCAGAGATCTGAAGCTAATTTTTTCTGAGAGACATGTAGTATGACAGTCACAGAAACAATAGAGACATGTATGAAAACTATTCACCATATACATAATTACATTGTAGATTCAATTAATATTATTTTTCATCTCTCAAACTCAATAGATAATTAGACATACACACATACACACAGATATGCATGTTAATTTATCCCATAATTTATCAATGGAGTTTGTTCATAAGAAAAAGAAAGAAATGAGATTAAAAAACAAACATTGCTCTAGTGAGAAGCAAAGAGCAGTTTCTTATTGCTGACTCAGTGTATCACTGCAATTTCTTATAACATTTTCTGTCAAAGGTTTATTCTGTGCAATCTCATTTTTCTGCAGTCTTCCTGATGATTAAATAATAGATTATGACACAAGCAAGGAGAAATTTAGATAACTATTTTAGATATAAAGCATCCTGAATTAATCCATTTATCACAGGGAAACTTAAAAAACTTAGAAGGGGAAATTTTTTCAGGGTTTTCTGTTGATTCACAGATTAACCATTAGATTTGCACCTTGTGGGGCAAAAAAAAAGGTCAAGCTCACAGATATCTGAGAGACAGAGCGTAATGTTTTTGAGACATGATGTCCTTTCTCACAGTTTCCAGTAGCAACACTCACTCCCTTTAAACCAACATGAGGCTTAACCTAGAGGGTGAAAGGAAACCTCACAAGAACGACAAACCTCCTTTATAACACTTGCAAAGGGAAACAAATCTCTAAGCTCTTCCTTAGAAAATTAATGAGGGATTTATCCCACTAGAAACTGGCTAGAGTTTACTAATAGCTTATTCAGACTTCACTGGGTATCTTGGAGAAGGTATGAAGTGCTTTGTTATATTTTGTTAATATTTAGCTTCTACCTCTGAGTTTAAATAAGTATATTCTATAGACAATTAATGATATTCATACTTTACATATAAACTTGAATATTTGGAATATTCAACACATATTCAAGTATATATATTCATATATATATATGAATTTATATATACATATATGAATTTATATATATATATATAAATATATGAATGTATATATATATATGTGAATTTATTTTGAGTTATGGGCATAACCTTTCCATGAAAACATAATATTTTGTCTTTCTTTTAGGGGCATATTGACATTGTTTAGTTTAGTGAGCTATTTTATTTTAAGAACCTACTGTGAAACACACACAGGCTTCAAACGTGTAACCTTCTTGTATTAACTTCTCCAGGGCTTGAATCACACCCATCCACCATAAATATCATTTAACCTAATTTTATATGCATTAGTTTTAGTTGAAACATAATAATTATAAATACAGGGTAAAATAGTCTAAGCTCCCCATCAATGTAAAACAATAGGGAAATTCTTGTAACTGTCACCCTACTCCATATTTATTTGGCGTGAGATCAACTGATACAGGTATTTTGAGATGAATGTGGTATTCAGTAGTTATCCTACTTTGGAATAGGACTTTAGGAATTGGATCTCCTTCAGAATTACAGGCAAGGAAATAAAGTGATAAATGAAGTCATATCAAAAAAACACACTTATGCATAATTAAGAAAATGATAACCCTAAGATATTAAATATAGAAAAAAATGTTTGCAAATTGTTTATTATAATAGGTTTTAGGAATTAATATCCAATAATTTATATTTGATGTTCTTTACTCTTATTAACTTTAAGTCACTCATTTCTCAATATTAATATTTATAAACTCTTATAATAAAAATGAGTATCAATGTCAATATTATTGTTTCTCAATTGTCTTCTAATTTTAATATATACAGGTAAACCTATATGAAGAAACAAACACGCTATGAATTTTAAGGTAAATTGTTCTCAATATACATAAAAATAAGTATAAAATGCTTATTTTGTGTTATAAAAACTTATAGTTTATATGATCTTCATCCTATTTCTTGAATTTTGCTATGTAAATCTGTCAACAAATTCTGCTCATTAAGTAATATTATATTGTCATACTTTTCTCACTCTTTCTTTCTGACCTCATCATTCACCTCTTTTAGAAATGAATAAAGGGAAAAAAAAGAAATGAATAAAGGAGCAAGAAGAAAAAAAGGAGGAGGAGGAGCTTGCTCTATTAAAATATATAAAATATATTAAAATCCATTATCCAATTGTTTACACACTGTGCTTTTAAAAATGATTCTTTAACACTTCAAAGTACATTGTTTTTCTAGAAACAAAAAATATCAATTTTTATACCAGCTTTTATTTGAACAATGACTTCCAAAGAGTGTATTATTCTTTCACTAATTTTTATTACTAATACTTAGACTAGGAGATTTTGATTTTCTTTGATCTTACTTGTCACTTTTTGTACTTAAATAAATATTTCTGGTCTACTATATTTGATAGAAAAACTTCATGATATCATCTCACACTCTTTTCCATTCCTTGATCTTGTATAAATTTTGGTAATATGACATAGAAAATAGGGGAGTTAAATTTGGTCACATGTACTTTCTGTGAATTTTGATAATGTTTGTTTGTTTTGTTCTTTTTGGTACTATACAACTCTACTTGTCCTGGAACTCACTATCATTGGCCTTGAAAGCCTCTGGCTCTGCCTCCTGAGAGCAAGAATAAAAGGTGTGCGTCAACTCCCCAGAAATAATAGATTGTCACTTGTTGAAATGCTAATAGTGCTGAGGAGATGGTACAAAGAAAGCTGATTTTAGCTCATTGTCTATTAATAACAGATTTTGAGGGCTGATGATCCTTTAATCTTATCATAAATATTTTTTTTAACCAGGGGTTACCAAATTCTTAGGAAATAACCATTTTATCTTTCCCCGTACAGATCACTGCTTAGGTCTATAGCACAGAATTTCTTATATATTTCAAGACTATTAGTAGAAATTCATTCATATAACATAAGAAGTCACATGACTGGTCCTTTGCTATTGGTCTCCTTAGAACAATTCCTACATTAACTGCATGAGAATCTGATGCCTACCTCATGAATAATCTATAGCCCAAATAAGCTTTCTCTTCCGACAAACATTTTATATTTTAGCTAAAAGGGCTTTAGGAAGAAAAGTTAATTTCCTTCTCCTACCTCCAAAATGGAAACTACTTCTTCACCAAAATAAGAAACTCATAAAAGGTAGCATCTTACTGACATGCCACTGCCAAGATAAACTTCCTTTATCTGAAAAATTTTCAAATTATTCCAACTGTTAATGCTGAAAATGCAAAGACATCTTTAAGCTAGATCTCTGGGTTTAGCCTTAAATGTGTTTATGGTATTTACTAGCCTTTATTCTCAGTAACTGTCTTACCTCCCACTAACACATAATTTTGAGGTATATGGAAAATTCTGCCAACTTGGTCAGAATGAGAACTGAACATTAGATGACTCACTGAAGTTGAAATGGCTAGAGTTTCTGAAAGAAATCAAAAATGCACTATGGTTGTGTAAGAAAACATGGTAGATGATATGTTTATAATGATTCTGAATATTTATTCATGTTTTAAGTATGTAGGGATTGTAGAAACATGTTTTCATGGGTAACATGAAAGAATGGGAAATATTAAGCACATAGTCACAGTTTATCATGAAAAATCAGTTTTATCTTGCAAATCAAAGCAATTACTTGATCAAGAAGTATATTCTTAGAAGACCCTCAATGTTCAGGTAATGAGCCTGCCCAACCTTACTTCCATAAGATAAACAGAAATGAAACTGATCCAGAATTTGATCCTGAGACTGAGGAAATCCAAACGAAGGTAAGTTAGACAACTACACCAACTCAAAGTTGACAAAAGTTGATAAGACATGGTGACACAGAGGAAGATGTAGCTATATCTCCCAGCATGCTGGATTCTCTGGTGTTTGTTTTGCTTTATATTGAATAACTAAAGAAATGTCATTATGGTCATAACTTTGCTTACTAACATTCTATGAGTAATGATATATTTTCGTAAATATAGAACCAAACATGTCCAGATATACATGTTAAGATATACATCAGTGTTTTGCAGGAAATGCCACTACCAAAAACCAAACTGGGCTCTTATATTAGCACTAAAAATTCAAAGCAGGAGAGGTAACTCATATGTTTCTTCCAAGCACCCAACTGAAGCAGGAGCATCACAAGTTCAAGTTTAACCTAGACTGCTAAACAAAACCCTACTTCAAAACCCACACAAACTAATCATTCTTGAGAGAATAACTCTGAAAAGACACTCATCTTTCAAATATTGCAAAAGGTACTTGGATGGTTAGCACTTAACTTAAAAAATAAAATTGAATGTTTTCAATTACTCAACTATTCATGTAAGAACTTAGTGAAGGCGACATAAAGAAAATGTATGTATTTCAGGTTTATTTAACATAAGCAGAATTTGGGATGTTGGTGTGTTATATGTTGTCACCTATCCATCCACTCTCATCTGCAAAGATTCTCCTTATAAACCTTTGCCAGACTTCATGAACTTCAGTTTCATCTTCCAAATGTTAGACTTATTTTATTATTATAAACAATAAAATTGTGCCTAAATAATTGTTGAAAAATGTCTCTATCTTCAATTGGATACCATGCCCTAATAATATTTTGTTTATGATGAAATATGAGTTTTATTTAAAACCTTAATCCAGTAGCACGATATTTAAGAAGTATCCCTCAAATTAAATACTTTGACTATGAAGGAATAGACTTAAAGTTATTTTATAAAAATGTATAATAATTGAATCATGCTAAATGAAACTTTTTCTACTTTTAAGTACTGCAGAACTTACCTATTCTTAGTTTTCTTTCTCAAATCTACTGTATGAAATTAAGTACTTAGCAAATGCAACATCATTGCCAGATTCTACTATACTGTGAATTTCCAGCAACTACATTTCATTTTGGATACAGTAAAGCATCTATCTTTGTAGTGATGAGGTGAGCATGGGCTGCTTTTCATCCAGCCCAGGTCCCGCATGGCTAGCTTAATACCCGAAATAACAACACATAAATTGTATTTATTTAAACACTGTCTGGCCCATTATATCTAGCCTCTTCTTGGCTAACTCTTACATTTTGATTAACCCATTTCTAATAATCTTTGTACCACCATGAAGTGGTGGCTTATCGGGAATATTCTAACCCATGTCCATCTTGGGCCAGAGATTCATGAGTCTGCCTGACTTTGCTTTCTTTCTCCCAATGTTCTGTTCTGTCTACTCCACCCA
>LOJH01004696.1:0-19368 GCA_001685095.1 Ellobius talpinus | reverse complement strand
CCAGCAACCACATGGTGGCTCACAACCATCTGTAATGAGGTTTGGTGCCCTCTTATGGCCTGCAGGCATACATGTAGACAGAACATCGTATACAGAATAAATAAATGAATATTAAAAAAACCCCAAATATCCACAACAGACAGTTTTTACATTCCTTCTACAGATAAAATGTTCATAATTCCAATTCTAGATTATAGTCTGTAATAGATTAGACAACGTTCAAACTGGCTCTAGTTCTAGAGGTTATTAAGAGTCTTCTTTTAAATCTGTCTTCCTGTGCCTGGCAACACTGCTTCTGAGCCATGACAAGACTACACTAATGAATTACCAAATGCTATGAAAATCAAATTCTGTCAGATTACCGAAGTGCAATAAGGGGATCATCAACACACAGGATGAGCTCTCCTCAAAGCTGCCCCATGCCTGCAGCTGTTGGGTTTACTAATCATCTACCTGTGTAGTGCAGACATTCTGATTTCATGCGGTTTGTAAAGGACCCTGAACCATGGATACATTTAGATCTTTGGAGATTGGTATGTAATTAGCACAAAACATGACAAAACACCTTGCAGTTCCCAAAGATTTTAAAAATTACTACTGGCTGATATGTCAACTTTAGGATTTTTCCTTTTCTTTTTTCTCTGTCTTTTACCTAAGCAAAGAAATTTTTAGAAAAAAATGACAACAATTGTAGAATAGTGTTAAAAAAAGCAAAAACTCATTTAACAGTCAAACAAATGACCAACAAAAAGATTTCTAGTAAATACTGGATATCATTATGCAAAATAAGACAAAAAATTAAAGTTAAAAAATTGCATTTTTGTCTTCAAGACCACCACCAACAAAAACAACACAAATAACCTAATTAAAAATCTAAATTGAATGAGGTAAGCCTTCTAGATACTTCAGGGAAAGGAGAAGAAAAATTCTCTTCAAAATAAATAACAATGTTCAGAACTATGGTAATATTTTTGTTTTTTGATACAGATTCATCCCATGTAGCTATAGCCCAGGCTAGCCTCTGTCTCCAGAGTGCTTGGAGGAAGGTATCACCATCCTGGCACTACAGTAGGTACTACTGATCATGAAAAAGTCAATTTTAAAAATGTTTTACTGCTTTTACATTTTAGTGAAAAGCATAATGATAGAGAAGCATAATGATGCCCTTTTGTTATTTTTCTTTAGGAATAGTATCTATGAACTTCAGAGCCTAGAATAAGGTCTTTTTTAAGCATCTGCCAATCCTTGTTACCTCTTTAAAGATTTAGCTCAATTTTGTCCCCCCCCTTTTTGAAAACCCATCAAAAGTATGAAAACAAATACAATGCACCCTATCCTAAAAAAGACAGCCAGTAGAAAGGCTTTAAATGGTGCATACTTGGGATATGAAGTGTCTATACCAATTTCAAAAGCATTTTTCAAAATAGCATTAAAGCAGATTTCGCCACACTTATACTGGTTGCTACGACATGTTCATCTTTGGGTATGTCTGTCTTCTGCTTATTTAGCCTTTTTCTAATCGACAACAATTTCTTTGTTCCAGATCACTTTAAATGGAGTCTTGTAATCTGAAAGATACTACATAGTTTAAAGTTATGGTGACCCAAAGTAAGGCTTGTCTTTGCTTCGATTCATGCCAGTTACTTGTATAAGGAATTAATAGTAATAAATTAAAGGAAACCTATTTTGAGCTTTTGGAGGTCACAGAATAAAACTGTAATAAAACTGAGCTAGAAATGAAAGAAAAGTAGGCATAGTGATGGTAGGGCAGTATGACTTAGGTGCTGGTGATGCTTTTTATGGCAGGGTAGCTCCCAGGGGAGAAAGATGTCCAGTTATGGGCCCATGTAACGTCTAACTGTGCCCTGTGTTCTTCTGAAATCTCAGAAGGTTAATCAATACAATCTCACTCTTCACTCACGATTCAGGTTTACATTTCTTGGGTTGGCTGATACACCCTGCAGTTCATTGTGCCAAAAGAGATACATGTAGGGTTTTGCAGTGGCAATACATATCAAACACCTACACATTCAACACACTGGGCAGAACTAGGTATCTAGCTGACAGGCCACAGGACATATATGGAGTACTACTGTGGTAAGAACTGACAAAGAACACTGACTATAGCATACAATACTAAAGCTAATGGAGTGGAAACCCAGAGCCTTCTCTTTGAAGACTTCTAGCTCCATCTCCTCAATATACTAAATTTGGAAGGATTACCCACATGGTCATAGTTATGTATCTAATGTATGTATGGTGTTCACAGTCTACAACATGTCAATGTGGGGAATTAGGCCTATTTCTCAACTTCTCAATTTTATGTTATTTTATTACCTTCAGAATTAGCTGATTTTGTACACCAGTCCGTATGCTACCAAATATAATAACACACAAGAAACAAGTCTCCATATGCTTGTCTCGTTTATGATGTTCATATTCTAGCCCTTCAAATACAGACTTTCTGAACAGATAAATGCTCTGATTCACCATGGTAGTGTATTCTACTGTGTTGTAACTTTTGGTTACTATTTTAAATGTAGCTCACATATGTAGCTCTTGAAGAAGTCAACTGCTGCTACAAGTTTATTAGAAAAGCCCATTCTCACTTCTTTCTGCTCCCCAGAAACAGTAACTTTAAATGCTTTTCCCCACCCTCTCTCACTTTTACCTCTAGCTTAAGTTGCTCAATTTTTCATTTTCCTGGAGAGTATTCTCTACTGATTTCCTACTATGTAAGAATGAGAGTTAGTTCTACTGGTCACTGCCAGCTTGCTCCTCTCTTTCTCTAGGTAAATATATTGTTCATACACCCTATTTTCTCAATAGTTACAGCATAATTTGGACTAGATTAACAGCTAATAGACTTACTTTATAAAGTATATATGCATCCTGGCAGTCGGGAACAGTGAGAATAAGAAAAAAGGGGACAGGGGATATCTCTTTCAAAGGTGTGCCCCCAGTGATTTATTTCCTACAACCTAGAACCACTTCCTTTAATCCATTCAGGAATAAACATATATAGATTGATCCATTGACAAAGTTGGCACCCTGCCAATGCAATAACCTTTCTTCAAGCCTTCAAGATCCGCACCATTAGGGGACATTTCAGATTTAAACCATAATAGTAGTTTAGCTGGGTGTTTGGGTAGGAAGTGAATTCATCCCACAGTACTGAAGGCAATGGTCTACTGTCTGGCTTTGGTGTTGCTATAGATAAAACTTTTTTTTTTTCACTCAACACTGTAAGTCCCTAAGATTTCTTCTGTTCTCTTGTGAAGTTTTTCAGTGCTGGATATGAGTGTATTTTTTTTAACCTGTGTATGTATGATATTCAATCTCAAGATTCCGGTTTAAAATAGTGGAAACACATCTTGAATTGTGTGTCTGTGAAGTCCACACAGGACGATGCAGGGTGTCATTTCTCAGGTGTCATGTATTTTTTCTTCTTTTCATCCTCTTTAGGATGAGGTCTTTTACTGGTTTACCCAGCCTTCACTGCCATCTTTTTGTTTGTTTGTTGTTTCTTTTTTAAAGCATGTATTTTGGGATGGAATTCATGGCCTCCTGCTTCCAAGACAAGCATTTTACCCAGCCAGCACCTTCCTAGCCCTCTGAATTATATTTACAGTCACACCCTCTTTTGTTGTCCCCATTTTTTCTGGATTCAGCTATGTTACACTTTTTCTTATTCTCTACTTCAATCTTATCTTAGATTTTGGTTTCTGGGACATATTTCTTCAACTTTATTTTCCAGTTCTTCCATTAAGTTGTAAAGTTTGGATATTATATTTTCATATTATGCCTTCATGTTTTTATTCTGTGAAAGAATTACAGTCAACCCTCCATAGTTATAGGTTCTGTATACCAACTATCACTTGAAAATATTTTTTAAAAAGTCCGTGTACTGAACACGTGGGCCACAGCACCCCACCCCTTTTCTCCTCAGACACGTAGACTTTTAGCTTACTGTCTCTTCAACAGTATGCACTTTACATAGCAGTGAAGTGACTAAGGGATGATTTACCTTATATGGAAAAAGGTGCACACCCAAACATGATATAATTTACCTTATATGGAAAAAGGTGCACACCCAAACATGATATAATTTACCTTATATGGAAAAAGGAGCACACCCAAACATGATATAATTTTATCTAGTGGTTTGGACATTCACAGACTTCAGGACCAGGAGGGGATCCTAGATATAATTCTCCATGGATACTGAAAGATGAATGTATACATACATGTTACTTTCTGAAGTTGTCTTGCCATGAATATTTTATCTTACTTTAGTTGTCTTTTTTTTGTCTTTGATCACCACATTGCATGATTCTTGGCTGTCTTGATACAGGAAGCTATGAACTGAAGAGGCACGAGGAAGCACTGTTTGGACGGTACCTATTGATGGCTAGGCCCACTGTCACATGACCTGGTTTCTTCTTTGAAGAATTCCTAAGGAAAGAATGCTTGTGGCGTGTGTGTGTTCACATGTTCTATGCTGATACTTTGGGAAACAAGGGGAGGAGGACGGGGCTGGAGTTCCTCTATTTAGTGTTTAATACAATAATCACCCACTGTCCACAGCATAGCCCCATATGGGATGTGTCTGATGTCTCTCAGTCTAGTGATCTTACTTTACTCTTTCCAGAGAACTAAAGCTCCAGTCTTCCGCTCGATGGGAAAAGAAATCTCTTCTATGTGCATAACTGGCAATGATGACAGCTTTGTTCTGCCTTCCATCTTCATTGCCAAGGCCTCAGGTTCCAGATGAATTTACACCTAAAGCAAGAGCCTTCTTGGGTTTTCTACTGGCGATTGAGTATTCAGCTTTCTTACACTGTTTAGTTACCCTTTGCCATATGCTTCCTGATAAACAGGCTTTACTGCTGGTGTTGTCTGTCCCGGTTTCTTGTTTTGAAGTTTGTTGCTAATTGCAGAGGAATTTTAGGAGGTGGCAGAGGTGAGCAGTCGCAGACACACTGTCTTAATAGTAAGTTCCATCCTGTGGACACTGTAGACCACAGCTGTGATAGAGCACAGGTGAATTCTTTCCCTCAGAGAACAAGGCATGCCTATGTGCGCACAATGATATTTCAGTCAGCGATGGACCAATATTTAACTATGGAACTGTGAGACTTAGTCACTAAAAAACCTCACAGCCATCTTAGTGCAAGTTCAGTACCATGTAGAGAACAGAAGTATTCTGCACTTCTCAGAGTGTAGCCCCCAAACTGAGTGATGGACACTGCTTGATTTGCAGATGAGGTGGCTGAGACACTATGAAGTGAAGTGGCTTACCAAGGAATGGTATCTAAAGCTTCATCTTTCATATATCTTGACCAATCATCTCTCTAGGGGTTTAGTAGTTGTTATTTTCCAGCTATAGCTAGATTCTGATATTGTTTCCTCTTTCGGGGGGCAAGTGAGTTCTTCATATTAGGTTAGGTGTTGAAGTAGCCATAAAATGTAGCTAAATTTCTTATAAAACTGCTTGTAAAGATCCAATACCATGGTCAGCCCTCAAAACATACACACAAGTAACAACATACAGACTGAGCAGGTTGTATTTATGTATATAGGAATGTATGCAAGTATGTATGTATATATGCATGCATGTAGCAACTATTAATGAAAAAACAGGCATAAATTTGAAAACACGCAATGAGAGAGGTATGTGGGAAGGTTTGGAGGGAGGAAAGAGAAAGGGGAAATGATGTCATTATATTATAATCACAAAATAAAAGATAATAAAATATTAAAAGTAGATTATTAAAGTAGTTGATACAATCTGAATATATAGCCTTTTAAGGATTATATACAAAGGATTTATACAGAGACTATGAAAATAACATAATAGAGGGGCTAGAGAGATGACTCAGTGGTTAAGAGCACTGGCTGCTGCTTAGGTTTGGTTTCGTGCCTACACAGTATAACTTTAGTTCCAGGGGTTCTGGCAGACCTCTGTGGGTACCAGGCATATCTATAGTGATCATATATGCAGTGCAAGCAAAACCTCAAACACATGAAATAAATATAAATCAATCTTTAAAACCACACAATCAACAAAAAACCTCACCATAATAGAAATGTGATTCATATATTTTTTAAAAACAAAAAGAAAAATTATTTTACTTTTGAGGCTACTACTTTATTTATTTATTTTGGTATTCTCAGACAGGGTTTCTCTGTAGCTTTAAAGCCTGTGCTGGAATTCACTCTGTAGACCAGGTTGGCCTTTAACTTATAGAGATCTACCTGGATTAAAGGCGTGCGCCACTACTGCCTGGCTCAGGTTAGTATTTTAAAATAGAAAGATTATTTTGTTTTGTTTTTTTCCAGTGTCATAATCTCTCACCAACAAAATGTTGTTTATTAAAATTTAGAAGGCAGAGACCTGATGGAGACTGGTGAGGGTGGATGGCACTTGTGTCCAATCACAGTTCTCTTTCTTTTCTGGTGCTATTCACCAGTAAGCCTTCTGACTTCTAACTCTACCTCAGGGTCTGTCTCCTGAACCACAGAGCCCATAATAAGCAATGGTGGGATTATGTTCTGAAATATGACATGCTTTGATAAGAAGACAGAAGAAGGATTTAGAAAAATACTCCATTTATTTTGAACAAATGTTTCTGTTTTCCCTGCTAACAGAGATCACAGTCTTAAAGTATTACTAAATTATAATGATAGCACTAACATACTCATGAAAAAATAGTTTGTTCAAGTCCAGAGACATGTAAGGAGTTTTACGTAACTGGGCATAAGTGAATTTCCCTATGTGCACCACTCTAGGATAGAATGAAAGGGGAAAAGCGAGCTGCTCTTAAATACTTACATGTTCTTTTCTCCCTATAGTTTTGCTGTGTGAGCGGGAACGTGTGATGTTGCTGAAAAAGGAATCCTTTTTAGAAGCTGATGAAGGTGGGGAGCCAGAGGACTCTCTTCCCCCAGGCAAACTCTCGATGCTTGAGGTTGGACTGATGATCTTAGAATTTTGCCCTGTAAGAAAAATTAAACAGCACTCATTAAACACCAGACTGTCACGAAGCCACCAAATACACTGGGTCTAATAAATGGTAATGAGCAATGAAGCTGCTGTTTCCCAACACTAACATGAAGATGCTATTTTTTTAAAAACAATGAAGTACCAGTTTAGTTTTCAAATATGTTATGCATACGACATAGTCCATGCATATTTTAAAAAAAACATAAAAAGAACCTAATTTCCTGAGATGAAGCATTAAATAGCTGAGTCCTCTGTCAGCAGCTGGATGACTCCTTAACTGAGAAAGCAGAGGTGACTGTGCTATGTATGAATATGATTCAAAAACTAATTAGCAGAAGTGTTCAAAGAGCTTCCTTCTTTTCCCTAATTGTAGAACAGCCCCTAGCCCACTGTAGAGCCTCAGTGCCTCTCCCTGGGCTTGTGCCCTGCCTGCAATGGTGGCATCTGGGATGCTCACCAAGTATAAGGTCCATGATTAATAGATGCTCGCTACAGAGGCAGTCTTCTCTCTTGGGTCACAGGTACAAAGTTACTGTGTTACAGTAGGACTAGTAGTAATCTACCCGTCCCCTGTCCCCAATCTCACCAGCTGTCCTCTGCAGCCTCGTCCCCAGGTTATTCGGGATCTGCTCAGGTTTTGAGTGGAGTGCCTGCTCTTCCTGAGGTGGTTCCCATCCTGTGGTGCCTGGCAACAGAACTGCTCTTCCCCCCGCCCCCGCCCCAGGTCCTCTCACAGGAAGCCCTGGACTCCTGTAAGGTCTGCAGTATTCTTTAACACCACCCCTTAAGCCCATTCCTTCTTTTTGCAGGACTGTTTTCCCAATAAATCTATTTTGTTTCTAATTCCACCTCAACAGTGTTTATGAGTGTTGCTGTAATTTCAAATTGAGTACAAGGTTCTCTGAGCTAGAAAAGGTCAGGGAATACAGATTCCATGGTCCTAGAAGCATCCGGTGCTGACTTTAGGCCTACAACAGGAACATTCTGTTCTCCCTTACCCAGGCCTTCCCTCCTTTGTCTCCTACCCCCTTCCAGGGCTCTAAGCCTTAACTTCACTGCGTTATTTGTTTATGGTAATAACCCATAACTAGGATCTCTCCGGACAGAAAAGATCCTGGGACCCATTTAGAAATTTTCTTGCTAAAATCATATCCTTCCCTCCTTTCCCTTCTCTCTTCTCCTGAGTCAGGGTTCTTTATTATTCCTTTGGTTATTAACTCTACTTATATTCTCTTGTCTCTCAATACTTGACATTATAGTTCAAATTCATAGTTAATCTAAATTCCAGATAGAATAATTTAAATTTTATTAAATTATTATTTATTAGAACAAGCTAGTATTTGTGGAAGAGTTGTGAGCAGTTTGCTCACCAAATTTTGTAAAATGTTAGTTGTCTTGGATATTTTCAGAAAGAAGGTACATGGTATGCCTTACATAACCATGTGTGTTTAGTCCATTCAGAAGAAATGGGTGACATATAAGTAAAAATTTATTATAATCTAGTGGGACTTTGTTCCATTTCAAAGAAATTACAACAATATCAAAGAACAAAATCTTATTAAGCAAGCCCATTTTGTGTCAATCACTGTTTCCATGTTTAAATGATAATAAACTAAGAAATATTTTGATTTTAGATTTCAAATATGTAAGAGTACTGTGCATTCTCCTCTTATTTTTTTCTACACTCATACTTCTCAAGTTAGCCTACCTAAGTAATAAGATGTCAGGAGGAGAAACAAAGTATTGAACAGACGCTGTGAATATAACTGGACCATGGTACATATGATTACATCCTACAGATATTGCAAATATAACTGGACATAAAAACTCTATAGAAAATGTTTTCTTCCTCCTTAACTATGCAAATTAGCTTGACACTATTTTTGATATTTTGGAAATGCCAACATTTAGACCTTAAGAAAGCCGTTACTGCACTGCCTTCTCTCTGGAGATCTTCTGAAAATGTTTCCGCAGTTTTTAGAAAGAACAGATGTCACTGGCATGGCATGCTGGGGTAAATGCCCAGTCCTCAATCAGCCAAGGGCTAGGTATTTTCAGCATGTCTGTGACCTATAAGCTACATGGTGGTTCCATAGCTGTATGGACCGGGTGACTACATCAGATAGGAAGCACATTGCTGTGCTGCCCTGAAATCTAATCTACATTCCTCTTATCAAGTTGGATCCCCTGACGTGGGCTGTGCCTGTATAGGAGAAGTGTTTTGTTCTAACATCACACAAGGGTATTACTGGATCAGACACAGCTATGTCTGTATATCTTCTATCCTTTCTTCAATCTCTTTACCTATCTAACACACAAAGCAAATGGCTGCATCCCTTGGACTCAGGTCAATGGAAGCTATTTGTCAAGAATCTCTCAGGAGCCTTGGCTTGCCTTGGAAGGAAGGATAAAAGATGAAGAAATAGTTTATCTTAAGCTGATGCTATGTCTTATGGATAATATTTTTATGGGTTTCTTTCCTCAAAAACTCAATGAGATGAACAAGGGCTAGAGTATATTCTTAAACAGACAGTCTGAATATCGTGTATCCGAGTCCAGACATGAGAGGAACACACAGAAGCAATATAGTCAAGAGGCTAGGAAGGAGATACCTAGGACCTGCTTGCCTTTGTGTGACTTTATATAGTGTCCAGGAGAACACTGGAGGCATGTGTTCCCTGCACAGCTGAATGACATGAAGCCAAGAGGCTGATACATACTCATTAAAGATAAGGATCTTAATACCAGAAGAGTGAGTGGAAACAGCTTATACTCCACCAAGACACTGGAAACACTGTTGGATTGGGTACTAGTTTGAAGGAAAAAAACTGTCTAGAATATCAGAACAATTAAATATAGAAGCGTTGCTTTATTGCAGTTTTCCTTGAACAGAAAGCTCCTCTACTATCGGATCCTGAGAACCAGGGAGGTCTATGAGGCTTCCATTATCATCACTGCTTGAGCAGGTGCCAGCCAAGAGCTGGTTTTATGGAACAGGTACCAGGACAACATCTGTAAGTAATGCAAGTGGCTGCTTTTATTCTCCTGTTACAAACAAGTGGTTCAGTAACTGGCCCAGTTCACCTGGAAGGCAGTGGTACAGCTTGGACTTGGACTCTGGCTGGACTGTAGGGATCATGCTGGGCAAAGCTGCACTATCCTACTTCCCTAATTGAGACTGGGTATCAGGGATCTGTAGGAAATGTAGCCGATCTAGTACAAGAAAATGTGGATAGAACGATCAAGACCCGGCACAGTGGTGCACGCCATTAATCCCTACACCCAGGAAGCAGAGATAGGGAGATTGCTGTGAGTTCTAGGCCAAGGGATGTTTGAGGCTAGCCAAGGCTACTTAGTGAGGCCCTGTCTCAAAAACAAACAATGCTGCTTCTTGGTTTGCTTTCCAAGGTGTGCTGAGTTAGTTTTCTTAATAACTCCAGTAAAACTTCCCCAGAGGTAACACCATGCATAATGGGCTGTGGCCACCTACATCAATCAATGGAATGCCCCCACAGGTGTGCTTATGGTTGATCTCATGGAGGCATTTTCTAAATTGAAGTTCACCCCTCTCAAATGACTCCATCTTGTGTTAAATTGTCAAACCATTAAACCCCAGCACAACTGAACCCCTGTCAAGGTGACACACAGAGACATCACTCTTGAACTACAATCTCTCCTGATTCATTGTCCCTGAGACACCACACTGATACTAACACATAATATAAAACATTCCAACTTTTGAATCTCACCTTCTTTTAAAATTCAAATACTTTAAATGTTCATTCTCTTTAAAACAACCAAACATTTCAAAGCTCCAAGTCTCTCTAAAAATTACAAAAAGCCTCTCAGGGCCTCTATAAAATATAAGAAAGCATTTATATATTTCTTACCCCAAGAGGAAAGAACCAGGAAACAGTCACAATGAAACCAAAGCAAAACTAAACTCCAACTGCAAAATGACTGATGCCTGACACTCATTATCTTCTGGGTACCAAAGACCTAGACAGCTCCACCTCTCTGGCTCTGCCACCCAACAACACATGTACCTTGCCTTGTAGGCTCAGGCTGGCTCCACTCCACATCTTGGTGGTTGTCCCAGAGTACTGTTGCATCCAATTGCTGGGGTCTCCACTGCAACTGGGTTGCATCTTCACCAATAGCCTCTCCCGGGCTCTTTTTTTTTTTAATGGACTTTCTCTAGACAAGGTGCCAAACCTCAACCTCTTTCCACTACTGCTTTAGTTCTGGAGCTTCTAATTGCAATAGAGGCTGCACGTTCACCAGTGCTAAACCCCAACTGCTCTCCAAGACTCCTTTTTACCTTCATAATCAGAATTGCCTGGGAGGCTCTTGCATATGTACTTAGTCCAGCTGCTAGCACAAGGTACAGTCTTAGCCTGCTCTAGACTAAAACTTTCTGCTGACCCCAAGGAAACTCTTCCCAGATAGTTTTCCTCAGTAATTCTGGTCTCATCTTAACCATAGGTGTTTGATTCTTCAGCCTCATCTGACAAGTATAGATTATACCATTTCATTTCAGTGGTTCCGGTCTCTTCTCAATCATAACTATTCTTCAGCTCCAGTGGCCCAGTGCTGGGAACACTCTGTCTTTCTAGTTCAGTTCCAAAGTCCTTCCAAAATCCTCCCCAGAACACAGTTAGGGTTACCAAAGCAATACCTGAATCTGGTACCAATTTCTGTCTTAATTTGTGTTTCTATTGCTGTAATAAAATGCCATGACCAAAAGCAACTTGAGGAGGAAGAAAGGGCTTACAACTCATACTCCATAACTGACAGATGTCAGAATGGGAACTCAAGTTAGGAATCTGGAGGCAGGAACTGAAGTAGAAGCCATGGAGAAGTGCTGCTTACTGACTTGCTCTGTATTGCTATTGCTTGCTCAGCCTGCTTTCTTATATAACTCAGGACTACCTGCCTAAGGATGGCAAGTGCACTCCCAGCATGGGCTGAGAGCCTATCTATATCAAACATCAATCAAGAAAACTGACTACAAACTTGCCTACAGGCAACTGTTGGAAACATTTTCTCATATAAAAAGGTTCCTTTTCTCATATAACTTTTTTGTCAAGTTGACAAAACAAAACACCTCAAACCAAAAAAAAAAAAAGAAAAAAAAGAAAAAAATCAAACAACCAAACAAAAACCCTGAACGAGACACTCATTTACTTCTGGAACAAGTATTTCATAAAATCACATTTTCAAGCTAAGATATTTGATTGTCTTCTAACAATTATGCTGAACACAGTGGAGCTGTTTGTCTACCTCAAGCTCACCAGTCATCACTCCCAACAGTAGCTAGAGTAGTTGATATAGCACTTGTTTTAAAGTCTTATCTCTTCTGTTACTCCTGGGAGGAGGAGCTGTCTCTTATCTTTACTGTGTTCTAATCCAATTGACTTGGCCTCCTTCTTCTTGTCCTATTAATTTTCTGCTTGCCACCCGCACTTGGACATTTCAGTTATCACTTTATTTTGGTGGTCCCCAAGTGAAGTCATCCACAGACAAGTGAGCTCTTATCAAATTAATGTGACTCTCATCTTCCTCCCCAATTTTCCCCTAGAAGCAACCATATGAGACCTAATGAAGGCTGCTCCAGGGGAGATGGGATAGCAGCAGGGTTGGCAGAAGAAAGTGGAGGGCTTTTCCCATGCTGCATTTAATACCTTTGACTAATTGGAACTGCTGAATGTCACATGTTTTGGTTTGACCTTAGGACTATGAACAGTGGCTACCTAGCCAGGGAAATGTTCTCCTTTTAAATTTAAAAGTAACCTAATAAGTACTGTAATAATATCTCCTTAGGTGTTAATGTATATGTAGATGTCAATATATAAGGCATAAATATACACAGAAATAAAAACTTTAAAGGTGTTTATGGTAATGAAAAATCTAAACCAATTTAAAAGAAATATATGTAATTAAACGGTGTGGGATGCCCTTTTGTATGCTGTAAATATTATTACCATGGGTTAATAAGGAAGCTGATTTGGCCAACAGCCAGGCGGAACACAGCTAGGCAGAAAATCCAAGTGGAGAGTACAGGGAGAAAAAGGGCAGAGTCAGGGAGTGAGGGGCCTCCGGAGAAGCGAGATATGAGGTAACAAGTCACGAGACTTGTGGTAAAATACAGAATAACAGAAATGGGTTAATTTAAGTTGTAAGAGCTAGTTAATAATAAGCCTAAGGCAATAGGCCAAACAGTTTGTAATTAATATCAAGCCTCAGAGAGGTTATTTGAAAACTGGCAGGTGGAAGAGAAACCTCCAGTTACAATTAAATCTTCCAAAAACAAATTTTGCAGTAGCAAGTGTTGGTTTTTGTTACTGCAATTTATAATGCAAAATATAAAAGAAAGCTTTCTAATAATTTTCTAAAAATTATTTATTGCTTTAAATCATAAACCTATTTATATGTTCCTATTTTTCTTTAAAAAAAACCACACAACTACTATACTACTATATGAAGTCAATGATCATTGAAAGTTTGAAATTCATTTCTTCATTTTCTTTATTACTTTGCTGCTTTTCAGCATGAACAGACATTGTCGAGTCTTCCGTTCACACTGTTCAGGAAGTATGTTAGGAAAATACAAGTTACTTATCTAGTTCAGGAGATGCAGGGGTCATTTCCTTGTGTTGCCCTCCCAAGGTTCATCATCATTGTCATCAGACAGGTGGAACCTTCCATCAGACTGACACACTTTCTGTCACAGTGTGGTGGCAAAGGGAATTCTGTACACACTCAGAAAAAGGGCTAGTTCCCAACTGAGTTGGCTTGACTGACCATCTAAAGCAAAGGTAATATCCACAAAGCTGGTGATACTGTGGGAAACCAAAGGACCAACAGAAACAGCGTGGCACAGAGCAGGTACTTAACCAATACTCGTTGGATAAACGTGAATAAATATCTCTGAATACAGAATCTCAGTAAAAGAAAAAGGAATGATGGATAGTATTTTAATACAAATATAATTTCTTTATTGTATGGATATTTTAAAGTATGCAAAACATGGTACGAGTTTTAATTAATACTGTATTATTTCTGTTTTTGCATTGGATTTGTGAAGGACTCGTTAAGTCAAAATTTCTCTTTATTTCAACAAAAAGGTGCAAAGTAAAAGATCAGCGGATCAGTCTTAGACATTTATGCTTAAAATCTCAAAGTACTGAAAAATGAATTACCTTTTTGTATATACATGGCTAAGATTACAGTGTTCACTCTGACTGCAAACCACTATCACTCCCTCATTATGGTGGCTGGCTACACTGGTTAAACTGGACAACAAAAGTTTTAATATTATTTCAATATCTAATACTTATTTCAAAAACATGTTGTATAAAAGGCTGGTTGTAATTTTTTAGGTAACATATGGGTAATCAGCATAGAAACAAATCTTAGAACAAATTTGTCAAATATTGTCACAGAGAACCTATTCAACAACAAAAATCCCTTCTAGGCCGCTAGCCTACAGAGCATAATGGCAAAAAGGACTTCAAACATATGTTGAATCGTATTTTGTAAAGAAAAATTCAAAAGAAAACTCACATCAGAGCCGGATGCCACTAAGGTAGGCCCTGAACTAAGGTAGACCCTGAGAGGGGCTTTTGTTTTACACAACAGTGCCACTCAGTGGCCAAACTATGGCAGCAGACTGGAGGGTAAGGCCAGAAACATGGGTTTTGGGAGAGGGCTGTGACAATAAAGGTAGTCTGGGTGAGGTGATGTAGCAGGTGCCAACAAATGAGAGGGAGAGGGAGAGAGAGAGGAAAAGGGAGAGGGAGGAAGGAGGAAGACAAGGCAGGTTGTGGCAACTGTACCTTGGAGGTCAGTTAGAGCCTGGACGGGAACAGAGAGCTGAGCACTGCTTCCTGTAACTGCGTCACCTAGATTTCATAAGAGAAAATAATTAGATATCATAAAAGGAAAATAAAGAATCTTTTGTTTTTCATACTAAATGTTGTAATAAATTTACAATGAAATTACTAAAAATACAGATCAGGAAATACAGTGAAAGTTTAGGAAACAAGAAATATTTTAAAGTAAATAATGTTGCTAACATGGTGTTTCCCTAGGAAGATTCTCTCCTGTTTTGGCTAAAGGGAAAGCACACAAGCTCCAGCTACACTAGGGACAGGAAACTGCAACGATAAGAAGGTTTCTGAATAGATTTTATGATATGACAAATGTTAGTATGATTCTTTAAAACATATCTTTAAAAAAGACTTATTCAAATGGAATTATACACCATTTATTAAAAGGTATTCTTTTGAAATTGATTTCTTTCTACATCAGGAAATACTTTAAGCTGAACTTTGAAGCAAATTCCTAAGATTTACACAAGCTCTAATTTCATGTTACCCAGGGAAAAGATTTCCAAACTTACCACATGCATTTACAAATGTATCTGCGAACTGCATAGCTTTAACTTAACATCCTTTTATAGGCAATATTTCATTACAAATTAGAACCACAGTAAACGCTCAAATCAAAAAGGAACAGCTGTAAACACAGAAAGGAAGCAGAGGGGCGAGGAGAGCACATTTTAGTGACCCAGACAAGGAAAAAAAGGAGCACGAAAGAAGGTGCCACCAAGAGTGGAGGCACACAGACACTGGATTTTGAGCTTTTTTTGTTTCTTTCTGGGGTGGCAGTGTTCAACAAAGAGCATCTTCAGAATAATGCCCTGGAGCAGCAGTGTCTGAAGGTTATTTGGAGCTACCTAAGGAAAAGGATTCAAGTCTTTGGAAAGGCACCACCAGATATCCTAGATATAATCTTTAGTTTTTCTTTTTCATATATATACACACACACATACATATTACTAGTATATATAATTTACTAACATAAAATTACTAATTAATATACTATAAACTATATACAATGTACTAGCCTCTATATATTATTAAATATTATATTTATACTATTATTATATATTATTATTAGTATACTAATAAAAATTGACATTAAATGAATTAACATCCCTTAGTGTTCTGGTGACATAATGCACTGTCATTTGCAGCAAGATCGCATGGTGACATTACATCATTTCTATCAAACAAATGTTTGCCTATCTCCAAAATAAAATTTGTTCACAGGAACATATTCCAAAGAAGTGCTTAAAGTAGAAATGGTTACAACCTGACTTTTCATAATACAGTTAACTAAGCTGACTGATAAAGGGTGGGCTTTTCAAGTTTATACAAGCTACCCATTTTGCTACAAAGATTTTCAAAGATCTCTTGCAGTCTATGTAGACATGGAGATTCACTTTAATATAAATCTTACTGAGAAGATGAAGGACTAGCTCTGCTGTCTTTTTCTTCAGTGGCTACACAAACTACACCATGCACTTTAAGATGCACATGCATGGGTCTGGGCAACACAACTTCCATTTTACAATTACAAATAACTATGATCTATAAAAGTCACAATGTTTTCATCTTTACAAACAACCACATTATCTCTCCTCAAAGGCATGAGGTGGATGGTTCTATACAGCATTAGACTGCAGACAGGTTGCTGTGTTCAAGAGCTGTCTGTGAGGACAGCACAGCAGTGTCTGTGGGAAACTAGCATCACGGGCCAATGTTGGAGGAGTGCTCTTTCAACGTAAAGTTAATGATACAATTGTCACCCAAAGCACCACAGGTTTTCTGAGCTTGCAGACTTCATAGGCATCAGTGCAGAAATATTGTTTTAGGTGATCAAACAGTCGGTGCTTCAGGGTTGTTTAGGGTTTACGAGAAGGTGAATAGAGGAAGGTCATGAGGTAAGCAGTTTTCTCTATCTCTGTACGCGACAAGGTTTTTGGGGGAGGGTGGGTACTGACGAGAATAATGAGCCCAGAACAAACTAGAAGAGCTGTTAAAGCAACAAGCAAAACAAAACAAAAAACCCAACAAACAAACAAACAATCAAACAAATGAAAAGCAAGGGCCACTCCTTTAGGCCAGGGAGCAGTTACAGATGCTTCAGTGATACTCATTCCAAGAGGGAGCAGAAGCTCTGCTGTCTCCTGACAACTGGGGAATTAGTTTTCACCAATTGTTCCATCTCCACGCACTTCCTTTCTCACTTATGTGATATTAATACTTGACATTTCCTTAGAGATACAACTTTATATTTCTATAGTCATTTGGCTTGGTTTCTCAGAAAATTTAAGCTAAAGCATTAAGAGATTCTCTGACTCATTTGCCTGCCATCAGTTAGAATTACAACAGACTAAAGCTTGTTATCAAAGCAATATTGAAATCATATTTGTTTAGAACAATAAAACAGTACAATTAAGAGATATATAAAATAACATTCATTTCCATTCTGAAAGTGGGCATGTCTCTTGGCATTAAAATACATTTTCAACATGTTAATGATTTGATGTCTCCTTTTCTTTAAATCATGTGCGACAGTTCTATATGAAAATGAGAAGAATGTAATTTTAAATGAGACATTCTCATAGAAGGTAAACTGAATATTCTAATATGCCTTAAATACTAAACATATAAAACTTAGTATTTCACATAGAAAAAAACCAGGAAAAACTAACATGATGAGAGCAATGGAGGGCTTTAGATGTACATATGTATGTATGCATGTGCAATGGAGGGCTTCAGATGTACATATGTATGTATGCATGTGCAATGGAGGGCTTTAGATGTACATAGGTGTGTACACATGTGCATGGCATCTATCACCAGGGACTAAATCCAATTTAAATTCCAATTTGTAAAACCTTTACAATAATTTTGTATGTGATAACCTTAAGCAAAGCATACAGTTGTAATTTTGTTTGTGTTGACATCACCATTGTTATTGATACCACTAAATACAAAATGCTGCCATTAACATAGTTATTCCTTTAAGATAAGAATCAAGTTTTAGTCAGGATGTTTACTGGACAGAATGGTCACAAACTGCTGTGCTTCTGTGCCAGCTTTTGCCGCCGTGTTTCTATTTCTTACTTCCAGTGTACAGTCAATATTCCCAGATAAAACGAAATGTAGTTGTTTCTAATTTGTTAAGAAAAGAAGGGCCTAGCATGAAAAATAAGGGTGAAGGCTCTAAGTAAGAATGTATAAGGCTCCCTGCGGGCAGAGAAGGGAGTACTGGACAGGCCAGGGAAGGACTGGACAGGCCCTGAAACAAGTGAGAGCAGTCAGAGTGCTCAGGACAGCACCTTCCTCAGCAAATGAGGTCCATGGGCTCCATCATTCCTTGGGTTTACCTGCTCTTATACCCAGTCTATGGCGATACATTTAGTGCATGGACTTGAATGCTTATTTTGGCTGCTTAAGATCTTGTTCAGCTCTTTTTCTCCTAAAGATTCATATGTACTCCTTAGCAATGAAATAGGTGGATATATGAGAGGCCACAAACTATCCTCTAAATCACTTCCACGCTATGAATGCTGTGACTAGTCTATACAGCCCAGGTAACTAAGAGTCTTCTGAAAGCATTTCTTACATAGCTATCAGAGAACACAGTCAACTGATGAGCTATATGCTGAGAAAGTTCATACCATCATAAGATGGGCATCTATATGACAGAAATATAAACCACACTGTGACAATATGTTGTCAAATACATTCTTAATCAAGAATACAATATCTAACTTCTAAGTTAAAAAGGATCACATACAACAGATTTTTAAAAACGAAGTTTTTACGGATTTCTGCTTCTGGGATGTTGGTTTCTCAAAGGCAAGTGAGAAAATCACAGGCTACATTTCAGGTTCTTTGGATTTACTGAAATTGTTTCCTACCTTTGTTCAACTGTACCGGCATGCTTTCAGATTTCATCAGCCTCTGCTGCTGTTGTTGCTGCCGCCGCTGCTGCTGCTGCCGCACATGATGCCTTGGGGCTTCCTCAGAGGTGGGGATGGCAGCAGAGAAAGAGCTGCTGCTATTGCTCCCAGGCACAGGGCCACCCATACTGCCTGGAACCAAGGCTGGGGAAATCAACTTTCTTCCAAAGTTAATCAGGCTGTTGGAGACCTTGTGTATATTCAGGGGAGCACCTCTGGCATTGGTCCTTTGAGATGAAAAAGGGAACATCAAATGAAGTGGGCAAACATTTAACTTGGAGGATAATGCCATTTCGCACATTCCCCTGGAATAAAAACAACTTGCCTAATCCTGGGAAAAGCTGTTTACTAAGTCAGCTATGTAAAGAAGTACGGACCTTATAAAATTGATTATTGTTCTCTCAGGGTCTGTGAAGAATTTTGTTGGGATTTTAATGAGGATTGCATTGAATTTATAGATTGCTTTGGTAGAACTGCCATTTTTTTTTACCCAGGATAGCCAAAACAGTCTTATACAATAAAGGAACTTCTGGAGGCATTA
>LOJH01004695.1:35800-47999 GCA_001685095.1 Ellobius talpinus | reverse complement strand
CTCTCTCTCTCTCTCTCTCTCTCTCTCTCTCTCTCTCTCTCTTTCTTTCTTTCACCTAAAGTTCTGGCCCTGTCACAAGGATCTAAACATGCAGTTGCTTACCTGCCTCCAGCTTTTCAATTTTAGGTATAGTCTCCCTAAAACCCACCCTCTGTCCTGCTGGTGATGATGGCTAATCTGATCTGTTAAGCTCACATATCTGAGAAGAAGGAACTCCAGCTGAAGAGCCGCCACCATCAGACTAGCCTGTGGGCATGTCTTGATTGATAACTGATAAATAAATGTTTACAATAGAAAGTCGCTGAACATAAGTTTAGAAGTAAACCAGTAATTGTCCTTCCTTCACAGCCTCTGCTGTAGTTCCTAACTCAGGGCGCTTCCCTCTACAGTGGACTGTAGCCCATGAGCTAAATAAACCCTTCCCTTCCCTGAGTTGGGTTTGGCCAGCATTTCCTCACAGCAGCAGAAAGCAATCTGGGCAGTGCTGGGGGTAGGACTATTTTTCAAAATGCAGGGAGCGCTCGCCCCCATCTGATGGAGCTGATTGCTTGGAACCCTCTTACCTTGCACGCGTCCTTCCCCCCTTCTTTATAGCCTGCGCAGATCATCTTGCTGGTTATTTTATGATTTCTGTATCTTGTCTGACATTCTTCATTTGACACCAATGGTATCTTGACTTTCTGGAGAGTATTTTGTACTTCACCTGAAAAAGGTCATTTTAGTGGAATAAGATTATATGTGTGTATACAATTACACTCAAAAGTCAAAATTTTACATAAAAATTACTAAGCTTAATTAATTTTTATAATTATAGAGTATAAAGAAGACATTATGTCCAATATTGTACATATAATCTTATTAATTTTATTAAGTTTAAAATTAGTCATGACACTAAGTAGAATTTCTTTTCAGGCAAAATAATTAGAAACCAAGATAGAATGTTTTATGTAGAGTGTTAGGTCCCACACTAAAAGGCTTCAGTTAAAATAATCTTTAGAGAGGGTAATCATACTTAATATTTTAATCAGATATATTGGTCTTTTTATTACTCTTCTTGTAATTGCTTAGGGTTCCTTTAATCACAGTTTGGCCTTGTGACTAGAGAAAACCAAGGGCTATGGTTTAGCTCTGTTCCTGGATTTTGGGATAGAGCAGAGATGGATGAATCCTTTGTCACCTCTTGATCTGGCGTACCCCCATCCAGTCACCCAGCACTCTGTGTATGGTGCGTCCTCATCACCTTCGGAAGGTAGGCATATCGGCCGCTGAGAATCTAATCATGGAAATCATACGTTAACTATCAGAAGCTGCTACCATTTGGATCTGAAGTGTCTCCCCAAAAGTCTATATTTCACAAACTTCACCCTAGCCTGTGACACAGTTTGGAGAGGGTGGAAGGTGGACCCTCTAGATGGACAGTAGGTCACGGAGGGTATGTCCCTCATATTAGGACCCCAGCCTCTTCCTTTCTCTCTTTCTGATTCCCAGCATCCACGAGATGAAGAGTTTGCTCCTCCGTATGTTCCTCACCAAAGGCTCCTGCAGAGCCCCCAACCCCAGGTGGGAGCCTCTGATGTCATGAGAGCCTAGATTACCTTTCTTCCCTACAAGGTAGCTCCACCAGGTATTTGATCAGTGATGAAAACTGACTAGCACAGAAATGAAAACAGCCATTTTCCCCAGAAAAGATGGCTATTTCACTTGTGTGCTTTCTCTATTTATGGTATTTATGTTATCTTTTTTCTCATACATTTTTATGTCTTGTGTTCAGTGTTGAATATAAAATATCCCAAGTTGGGGCTGGAGAGATGGCTCAGTGGTTAAGAACACTGGAAAACCTGGGTTCAATTCCCAGCATCTACATGGCAGCTCATGACTGTCTGTAACTCCAGTTCTGGAGGATCTGACATCCCTGCCCAGACACTCATTCAGGCAAAACACTAATGCATATTAAAAAAAAGAAATAATAATAGTATAGTAAAAGCATCCCAAGTAGTGTAAGGGGCAAGAAAAGGGTAAGACATGCAACTTTATATCAGCTTTCATTTTAACCAGGTTTAATATTCTGTGGCATTTGCTTAATCCTTTTGTCAAGTCATTTGTCCCTATAGCAGAATGTCAATCTATATTATTCTTATTATTTCTGTATTTTATAAAATTATGTCATTCTGTGTCCCTGAAGAAGCCTGAAGACAAGTCTCTTCACCTGCACTCTTAGAGTGTGATCTAGTATTCTAAGACAAGACCATCAGTCTCAACAGAGTGAGGTCATCTTTCCAGACCTTTCTTGGTCTTGCTGTAGCATGGGCCTGGCCGATGAGACTGTGATAGCTCCAGGACTGAACGCTTTATCTAGGTTGCCTTTGTAGGTCACTTTCTACCAGAAGTTCTATATACCTGTGTAATTCATGGATGAGTCCAGTTTCAGCAGGGCAATATCATACCCACTTTCTGCCGCCTTATATTGATCATGAATTATTATTTCTTGAACCCTGAAGAAAGCTGTATTTTCATTTATTTCTGATTGATGTACAATGTCACCATAGACACGCAGATGCTTAGATGCCTCTGTCCTAAGGAACAAACAACAAAGTGAAAAGCAAAAGATCTCTCAGTAGGCAGTTCCCAAACATTGGCATTCATGGGTATCTGTGCACTGCGATCACTTCTACCTTTAGGTGGACAAAAGGTGATTTTTTTTCTAAAGCAAACATAGTCAAATATTTCCCCTACAAAGAAAGCCCTGGATAGTGTTTACTTTATATTGAACACATTAAACAAATAGTCTTTCCATCCTCCAGCATATCCACAAGCTCAGGAAGAGTGGGGTTTTAGTCTCAACTTTGTCACTGACAGAAAAAAAAACCACGGACTTTCTGTGTTTCCTCATATGAGCTCCTAAAGGGACTGTTGACCCCAAGTGTAGCATTAAGTTATGAGCACGTGCGTGCATGATGCAAAAAAAAATGAACAAAACCAAATAAATCTCCCCCGGCGGGAACATTCAGATTTGGACAATACTGAAAATAACTAAAGTAAGGGCTCCAGCTTGATGGTGTGGATGGAACTCTGTGTGTTTTGAGGCAGAGAAAGAGAAAAGAAGGGAAACATGACTCAAAGAGCAGGAACTTGTGAGCTTCATTCTGGCCCTACACAGCAGGGCCAGGAAAGGATGCAGAGCCTTTGGGAATCATTCACATTAATGGTCTGTTCCGGCACCTGCTCTAAGGCTGCCAGATGAGGAGTGGTTGACTCTTCCATGTAGTCAGCCCTCCCCACAGAGAGAGAATTCGTTTGGCAAGCAGGATCATCTATATCTTCAAAGTATTATCTACTACTATGATAGTCCCAGATTTCCCCTACATCTGATGATGGTGACCCAAGGAGTACAGCAGCAGTACTAACCCAGAGAAGCAGTGAGCGGCTGTCAGTATCCACTGGTTTCCAATGATGGAGCCTCCACACAGGTGTCCCTGGGTGGGCGAGGTGATGTGCAGGGCGACCTGCCATGGCCACTCCCCGTGAACAGACGCACTCCCTCCGACAATCCTGGACTTGATTTTGGTTGTGCACACTACAACAGAAAAAGCACGGTAAGTAGTCACCTACGGTGTCATTGTCATGGGTCCTTCTGTTACTTGAGAAATCTCTAGGGAACTTTCCATCCCATAAGCAGGAAAGCAACCTTCAGGTTAGTGAGTGGCAGTAACTAGTACACAGTATCAGTAACTCAATGAAGTCCTTCAGTAAAAGCTACATCTGAATGTCTGTTTCATTAGTTTAAACAGGATGATGAAAGTATACAATGCTCAACATTGCATTTGGGATTAGGAAATGCTTCTTTTAGTAGCATTGCTAGGTGTCTTTAGAAAGTCAAATCACTTTGGAGACCAACCACAGTGTAAAGATGACAAACACCTCAGTGAGATGTGCCCTCTACATGAGGGTATTATGTAGAAAATATTGCACAGTGCTACCTGCTTCTCTAATTTACACATCAGAAGGCAGACTTTATTTTTCTCCATATTTTCTCCCCTAGCTATCAATCTGCAACTGATATAGTCTGTCACTTCCACAGGCCAGAGTCTATAAATTCAACAGAGAAGAACATAATGAAGGCAGAAAGGAGTGAAAAACAGAACCTTCAATTTATCAAGGTGTCAAATCTGGAACTCGGTTTTTAAAGCATGCCCACATCACTTAACAATATTTTGTAATCGTCCTATCTACCCCTAAGAAGTAGAATTAAGACAATACTTGGTTTAAATGTTCCTTCTTATTTGGTAAATTTATCATGAGGAAAATAGAAGATATATGAACTACAACTTAATTCATTTTCTTAAGAGTCTTGGGTCACCTAGAGATTGCCATGAAGCCTCTGAATTCTAGGAAGGTGAGTTTTCTAGTTAGGACATTAGAACATCTGAGTGTGCTATAAATCAGAAGTTGAGCATTGAGTCACCTTCTAGCACAGTCAGTGATGTGACACAAAAGAGTTTGTACTTCTAAAACTGTCACAAGGAGGGAGCAGTGTTGCGTTTTGTTCATGGAACCAGTTACATCACAATTTACAGGGCATTATAACACTGGGCATTATGCAATACATATAATCTTTATTTGTGCTTCACTGAAAGATCAAGTGGAAAGAAAATGAATGATTTAATTAATGCATTGGTTGATAGCTTAATTAATGAGAATTAAAACAGCAAAATTCTTTTGGTTTTGAAAATAAAAATTAGCCCTTTGGGTCTGTCTCTTCAGGAAATTCTTCTTGAAATGACTAAAAAAATATTTATATCTATATAGATGTACCTATATAGATGTAGATATAACATATATTCAATTCATGTAGAATTTAATGACGAATTGATTAATATGCTTAAAACATAGGAAGGTTGGGCAAAGTTTCTAACATAGAAGCTAGAATAAAGGAAAATGTCTAAATTTGTTAACTTACAAATTATCTCTTTTGTGTCTAGTTTTGTTGTCCTTTTTGATGCAGGATCTTCTTATTTAATCCAGCCTGGCCTCAAACTCCTGATTCTCCTCCCTCAGCCTCCTGACTGGTGGGAATATAGGCTTGGGCCACTGTCCCCACCCCTCTGTGGTTGTTGTTTGCTAGCTTTGTGTCGACGCATTCAGTTGAATATTTCCCTTCAGTTGTACTGTTTTCAAATACTCACCGTTATCCATTTTGCACAGCCTCAACGTGTATCCAGAGATGCCTCCCCTCCCATGAAGTATTCTAGTTGGAGATCCATTTGAAGACAGTTTTAGGGAACATCTGCCCCTATGGTTGAAAACACACAATATAAGCATAACAAGGTCTACAAAGAGATGCCCCAAACACACCCACCTGACTCTTGCCATACTTTCCTTCACTGCGAGATCCTCGAGATGGGGAATAGGTAAAAAACTGGCAGCGCACAGCATTGGTGCACATTTTCTGGCAGGTTTCATGGCCTTTCACTTCAACAATGTCCAATTCTTCTCCCAAGAAATCAGTGTCATTGTAGAAGGATAGATGGCAGAATACTAGACAACAAAGCACAAGGCAGGTTTGAAACACGTGGCCTTCACATTCATTCATCTCCTCAGGACCTTTGAGAAGGAAGCTCACTGTTTACCTGGGGTGCTACGCCTGCAATGCTGGAGACTGAAGCCAGAAAGGGCGTTGTTCTTTGTAATGCGCGAGCTCGGTGATCCACTTTCAGATGTTTTAAGGAGGCAAAGATGTCTGTGAGGCAAAAGGGGGTGTAAAAAAATCCTGAGAAATTGTGCGAAACATATTCAAGAGAAAGATCCCTGTTATAGCGTGTGTGAAAAGTAAAGTCAGCTCATAGCATTTAATAGCAACCATGTCCTACCCCTCTCTTGAAACACTGAATTACATTCCATAAACTGTATGTCTCTGAGAACCTATCAAGGCATCTTGGAATTTGCCCTATTGTGAGTGTTCTTGGAGTCTCCCCCTCGTGGTGTTGTCGCTTCCAACAGGTCCAGCCTATCTCAAAGAGCCTGCTGCTTGGATATCTTCCTATCTTGTTTGTGTAGCACATTCTTATCGCCCGTGTTTAAAAGAGAACAAAAGTCACCCTTCTTACCTTTGAGATTCTCTCGGCCACTCTTGGGAAAAGAATGTAAAAAACAAACAAGCCGGGTGATGTGTACAAATGCGTCGACAGACAAAGGCGTCTGGGGCCAGTACGCTGTCAACGTTGAGGTCGCCAAGAACCGTGTTCGGGAAAACGTCCCTAATGCAAGCTGTACGACAGAAGAAGCTGTGTTAGGATGTCAGGGCATTGGCAGCGTCATAGACACTCCAGACAGAGGTTGTTCATTTTATTAAAAAAGGAAAGTTCATCCAAAGATCTTTACCTTTTTATTTATAAAAATAAGCAGATTATTAGCGGAAATTTAAGAAGAAATTCTTCCCAGGACATAATGAACCACATCGCATGAAGGCAGTGAAAGGTGATTGGTCTGCTTCATCAGGGAGCATCAACTGTTTTCAAAGTTTGACCTATTGCACACATCCTCAACTTTCTGCAGGCTTAATGTGCAAATACTTCATAGAGAAAACAATAGTTACCCGCGTTGGACAGTCCACAGGATTTCAGTGAAAATCCCGATACCACGTTATTGAGCTTTGTTATTCTGGTTGGTGTCCCCGTTTGGGTGTGCTTCAAAAGACAAGTTTTGCTAAATAGAACAAAACCGAAAAACATTATTCTTTCCGAGTCTATAAAAGCACAAGAGGATAAGAAATCAGCATCTGCAGGGAGGAAAGGGCTATAATAACAAAGGAATTGCTCCCAGGAGTGTTCACCTGCAGGGCTAGTTGAGTTATGGCAGCTCCTCTAACCACAAGGTGGCCCTGTGGACTCAGGAACAATGTTATGTCTTCCCTGAGGACCTGAGAGGCCTGATGGGGTGCAAGGGGTGGGGTGTGAAAATGGGTCATGTCTCTAGACCTTTGCAACTTTAGTCCTCTATGTGCGCTTTTTTAGAAGCCGTAGGAACATTTTCCTGACCTGCAGTTCACATTCTATTAAGTCTAAGACATAAAAACTGTCCTCTGGGGGGAAGTACAGAACCATAGAAAGCTATTTTCCATGTTTTATTACTGATTTTTGAATACATCTTTAATGCTTTGCTTCCTTTCATTTCGTTTTCAAAATTGTGGAAAGCAGATTACAAATAGAAAGTGTTAAAAACCCAACTATAAAATAATAAAGTTAATTGTGCAAATCTGGATTGTGAAAAAGAGTCCTAAATCGAAAAATGAACGTTGGGATTTGGAGGATGGCTCTTCTAACCTCTACAGTTACACATAAACATGTGCATCTATACACACAGTACCTACACACACACACACACAAACACACAAAATCTTAAAAGAACAAATCATATAATTTTCTAATAAAAATTTAAAGCTAAAAATGCAGATTAGTCATTAGTGAACAGATCACTTTTATATTATTATGCAATAGATTTCTTCCTGGAAGATTTCAAAACCCCACAAGAAACACTATAAAACCTTGTCCATGGGCTTCAATTACTTCATCATAGGGAAGGAACAGAGCTGTATAGCCAGCTAGATGGATAAATAGGTTTTATTTTCGATTCTTTAGGTCAGGACTGCTACAGTGTTTGTTAGACTGGGAAGAGCGCTGTCAGTCAAACCACTCGCAGCTCTCTCTAAACTACAAGTGTAAAAATGTAGTGTTTTTGAAATTAGTTCGAATATAGGGTAAGCAGATGTGTGCTTTACAGCAGTGTTGTTGAAACACAGTCTGTGAGCCTGCACTATATGTATTGTGTATGGTGTGTGTATGTCTCTGTGTCTGTGTGTGGTATGTGGATATGCAAACGTGAATGGGAAGTCCAAAGGAGGACTTCAATGAGAGACAGAATTCATTAAACCTGGCACTGACCAGTGAGCCCCAATAATCCTCTTGTCTCTGCCCCCTCACCCAATCCCCAGGCCCCAAGCACAATCGCATCTGGCTTTTATATGGGCACTGGGATCCAAACCCGGGTCCTCATCCTTGCACCTTGCACAGACACTGCCTTTACACGTGGAATCATCTTCCAGCCCTGAAACACAAAATCTTGATTATGAATTAAGTGTGTGCTTATTAGACATTCGATGAGCTTTCCATGACAAAGCAGCAATTGTTATTATGCAAATGTTTCTGGGAGGGGGGCTACGAAAATTTAGGCTTCAAACTGATGAAAATAACTAAGGAGCCGGTGGTTTTCTTGCTCCTGGCACTCCTCTGTCCCGTAGCTCCGACACCGGTCCACTCACCGATGCTCCACACTGGGAAAACGACCTGTCGCGTATGTGAAAAAGTGACAATGGGCATCACTGGTGCACCTCTCTTGGCACTCCTGAGAGTTCTTCACGACAGAGCTGTTGTAGTTCATGCCCTTCATGTCTAGGTCCACATACACATCTTTGCTGCAAGCTGAAAATGAAGGCAGGAACGTGAGCAGCAGCGACAGAACCCGGGGGCAGCGACAGCCTTCGCAATAGCCCCCTAGACTCAGCCCTTTCCTTTCTTGCCCACTTTCCCAGCTAGGTCCCTTGTTTCGTTTCACTCTGCGTAATTCCTACTTCCACTTGGAGCTGTTTTGAGGAATCTGATGTCCTTCTTATACAGGAACAACTTTAAGCTTGGAAACCTGCATTTTGTCTCTCTGACCTAGTGACTAAACTGTACCAACTAACTGATTCACTTGTTAATTTATAGAAAAATACGCATTTCACTAATAAGACATGTGCCAATTCAGTCTTTGGGATTTCTTTTCCTTTTGATTTGAATTAGTATCTATAACAAGGGCTTTTGTGTACAGTTTTAGGCTGGGAGGAAGAAGTAAATAAGAACCAAGAACTGTGCGCTGACACGACTTCATGAATTGAGAAATGCTCATGACTGAGAGTGTGCGTATGAGGGCGGGGGGGAGGATACAGATACCCACAAGCTCTACTCTACATAAGAAGGTCGTTCCTTAGTGAAGGAGCTTAATTCTGGATGTTAGTGCTTTATTCTATGCCACAAAGCTATGTCGGAAGCAATTCCATGTGTCAACTGTAATGGCTAGTATTTATTACATCTGCTAAGAAATCATACCACTTAATTGCTGAGGACATTGCTTGAACGAATATCCAGAAACTGCTCCTGTCATGTTTACCATTGGCAATGTTTCTGTGACGCTGTCCTTCAGGATGCAAGCAAACCTGTTCTTTGGGAAAAGATAACATTCCTCAGTGGGAATTCATGTTTTGGAAGAGTGGATCCTTGGGTGAAAGAGAAGGAAACAAACCACTGGGTCTCGTGCCAAAACAAATGTTTACTTAACAAGACTCTGACTTTGCTTTAATTTCAACATCCCTACACTTAAAAGAACACATATGACCCTCCTCTCCAACAGGACATGAACAGGAGCTGTGGACTCTGAACTATTGCAAAAAATTGTTAAAAATCTACCAGTGTTATATGGTCAATGAGCTGGAACGGTTTTCTGTTTTGCAGGGCTACATATTATAAAGACTCGTCTCTCTCTCTTTCTCTCTCTCTCTCTCTCTCTGAGCGTGTGCGTGTGTGTGTGCATGTGCGTGTGACATGCATAAGGAAGCCAGAAGAGGGCAGTGGATCACTTGGAGCTGGAGTTACAAAAGATTGTAAACCTCTGAAGTGGATGCTGAGGGACAAACCTTGGGTCCTCTAGAATAGCAGCCAGTGATCTTAACCACTGAGCTGCCCCTCTAGCTCCTATATGATTACATTTTTTATCGTGTTAAAAATATAGAATGTTCTTCTATTTGCAACTGGTCCAACAGAACCTAAAGTTTTATGCCTGGCCTTGTTCATAATAAGAGGCTTTCCAATCTCTGTTCTAGATTTCAAAACAATAATTCATGTTTATTGTGCTATGTGAATCCAGCAAGAACAAACAAAGATAGTATCAACTTAGTTGCTTTCATAAAAAGTTACATATTAAATTTCAAATTTAGCATAAAGACAGAAATGGATGGAATGCCCAAGATTTTAAAAATATGAATAGGGAGTCAAAACAGTCATAGGAAACCTATGAAATATGATGAGAATTTAGCTGCTACAGATAATATTTGAAGTGTGTAATGGTACAGGGTAACATTGTTAAGTTTCTTACACTTCCTCTGGTGTGAAATGTTTGTTGAAGTATTTAGAGGTGCAAGGCTATGTGAGTTTAAAATCATTTTCAGTATTTAGCTGTTCAATACAGGTTGGTAAAGCAAACATAATAGGATATTAGAGGGTGCAAGAGATTACTGTAATATTTCTTCGTGGTATTCTTATAAACTTTTTTCTAATTGACTGATTAGAAGAAAGTTCTAGATAACAGGCACTACTACCATTAACCAATAGCAGCAAAAAGACAAAATATAAGACAAAACGCAGAAGAAGAGAGAAAATATGATCTTAACATTGAGATCTCAAGAGGCATTACAGTTTCTCACAAAGGTACCTGGACTCCATCCTTCCTGTAATATTTAATAATTCAGTGGAAGGAGAACTCATTTTCCAGCTGGTGACATCACATTTCACAAACTGACAGGTGGGAATTTGTGTGCAGGGAATAGACAGTGGTAAGTAACTGGCCTCTGAAATTAATTTCTCTTCAGAGAAACATAAGGAGTTACCATTTGGTAGGATCATCGGAAGATGACTCAGCCATGAACGTGAAGAACAGGCACCGTGGGTGGTGGGTGCAGACCAGTTGGCAGTACTTGGCACTCGGTGTGAAAACAGTACCAATGTCACCTCCTTGAAAGCAGGTGTCTTTGAAGAGCTTAGTGACACAGCCTGCGATGAGACACACATGGCACATGTTATTGTGGATTTTGGTAGGCACTTACTGTTAGATAATTCAATAAAGTCAACGCTACCCTGCCTGCTTCCCGTAAACTATGCCTAAACTCGGACATCAGATCAGTTAACACTCTTCGGTTAGCTTCTGTAGTGAACAGCCCCAGATGGAAATAAAATCTCAAACAACATATTGGCCTTGGTGGCCCCACCATTGTGAGCAATTGTCTTGGAAAGGCTGAGGGAGCAATTCAATGATTTCTCAGCCGTTGGTTTGCAAAACATGATCCTCAGGAAAGCCCTCCTTCATTGCTTTAACACTGCAACATACTAAAAGCCAAGATGGATGGCCTCTCCTACAATGTCATGTTAATGTTAAAAATGGACTCATTTACCAGCGAGAAGTACAAAGCCCAGGAAAAGCCGTTGAGTCAAATTGATTTAAAACCTCAGATAAGTTTTTCTTATAAAAAGCCAAAGTAAATAAAAATGTAAAAGTCTTCTGTTGCTAGAAAGAGATACTTAATAATCCATAGCCTCTGTGTCCTTTGGGACTGTTCCCTAGTGACTGCATAAAAGGTTACAGGTCTGCCGGGCAGTGGTGGCGCATGCCTTTAATCCCAGCACTCGGGCAGCAGAGGCAGGCGGATCTCTGTGAGGTCGAGGTCAGCCTGGTCTACAAGATCTAGATCCGGGACAGGCTCCAAAGCTACAGAGAAACCCTGTCTCGAAAAAGCAAAAACAAACGAACAAAAAAAGGTTACAGTTCTTTATGCAGCCATATAGTCTCATGGAGAGAGACTTCTAGTCCATTTTTCTTTATAACATTGAAAATAAATATTGAACTCTTGTGGAAATACTTCAGGAAGAATAAACTCTAACTCAAATGTGAACTGTTGTATCCACAGTCAGTAAATGCCTTGAGAGGATTGTAGGTGCATAGCAGTCAAAACTGTCACGTGAGGTTCACAGGACTTAGCCAGTCAATTAAATCACAAAACCTCACCTGGATTTTCACTGATCCCTACGGAAATGTGGTACATACTTGTGTTATTAATATCAGCACTTATCTAGGCTGCTATCAGTAGTGTGATGTATGTGCTACGGTGACAACAAACAGAATCCTTATGACTCATCGCCAGTTTGTCAGTCATTTCTATTCAGTTTTAGAAATACAAGAAATGAAATTTATGCCCTGGCAACACTGAAACCTGCATGGGGGGCCCGTATATGGTGGTTCTCTTGAACTTGTCCGTATTGGGTTTCATCATCTAAGTTGATGAGGACGGCTGACCAGGTAGGTCTCCTCCTCAAGAGGGCACCAGATCTCATTACAGATG